>SZWC01000187.1:94983-139814 GCA_023375785.1 Penium margaritaceum
TTGACAACTCATAACACGAGTCACAAATGGTCAGGGTGGAAGATAATGGTTTGTGAATACTAGTTATCGACTAGCAAGTACAAATACCTTCAATATGTAGTGGCACAATGTGGCTTCAATGCACAGTGACCAACCAAAGTATGCATATGTCACTAACCATGACCAACAAATTTCACTTCATGTGGTCAACGTTGAAAACGCATAACACGAGTCACAAATGGTCAGAGGGGAAAACAATGCGCTGGGAGCACTAGTTATCAACTAGCAAGTACAAAGACCTTCAACAAGCAGTGGCACGGTATGGCTAGCATGCACAGTGACCAACCAAAGGATGCATACGTCACTGACTATGACTGAATAAGTCCACTATGTGTGGTCAACATTAACAACTCATAACACGAGTCACAAATGGTCAGAGGGGGAGACAATGGTTTAGGAAGCCTATGTATTGACTAGAAAGGACAAAGAACTTAAATACGTAGTGGCACGGTGTGGCTAATATGCACACCAAACAAGCAAACTAGGCATATGTCACTGATCATGACCAGAGAATTTCAATATGGGTGGTCAACATTGACCAACCATAACACGAGTCACAAACGGTCAGGAGATGAAACAATGCTATGGGAATATTGGTTCTCAACTACCAAGTACAACGACCGTCAATCAGTAGTAGCACGGTGTGGCTACCATGCACAATGATCGACCAAAGTATGCATATATACTGCCTTTGAGCAAAGAAATCCGCAGTGTGTGGTCAACGTTGACAACTCATAATACGAGTCACAAATGGTCAGCGGGGAAAGCAATGGTTTGGGAACACCAGGTATCAAATAGCAAGCACAAGGGGCTTCAATACGTTGTGGCACGGTGTGGAGATCATGCACGATGACCAACCAAAGTTGGCATATGTCACAAACCATGACCAAATAAGGCCACTAAGTGTGGTAAACTTTGACAACTCATAACACGAGTCACAAATGGTCAGGGTGGAAGATAATGGTTAGTGAATACTAGTTATCGACTAGCAGGTACAAACACCTTCAATATGTAGTGGCACAATGTGGCTTCAATGCACAGTGACCAACCAAAGTATGCATATGTCACTAACCATGACCAACAAATTTCACTTCATGTGGGCAACGTTGAAAACGCATAACACGAGTCACAAATGGTCAGAGGGGAAAACAATGGGTTGGGAACACTAGTTATCAACTAGCAAGTACAAAGACCTTCAACAAGCAGTGGCACGGTATGGCTAGCGTGCACAGTGACCAACCAAAGGATGCATACGTCACTGACTACGACCGAATAAGTCCACTCTGTGTGGTCAACATTGACAAATCATAACACGAGTCACAAATGGTCAGAGGAAGAGACAATGGGTCGGGAAGCCAATGTATTCACTAGAATGGACAAAGAACTTCAATACGTAGTGGCACGGTGTGGCTAATATGCACACCAAACAACCAAACTAGGCATATGTCACAGATCATGACCGGAGAATTTCAATATGGGTGGTCACCATTGACCAACAATAACATGATTCACTAACGGCCAGGAGAGAAAACAATGCTATGGGGAATCGGTTCTCAACTACCAAGTACAACGACCGTCAGTCAGTTGTAGCACGGTGTGGCTACCATGCACAATGACCTACCAAAGTAGGCATATGTACTACCTTTGACCAAAGAAATCCGCTATGTGTGGTCAACGTTGACAACTCATAATACCAGTCACAAATGGTCAGAGGGGGAAACAATGGTTTGGGAACACCAGGTATCAAATAGCAAATACAAGGGGCTTCAATACGATGTGGCAAGGTGTGGAGACCATGCACGATGACCAACCAAAGTAGGCATATGTCACTGACCATGACCAAATGATGTCACCAAGTGTGGTAAACTTTGACAACTCATAACACGAGTCACAAATGGTCAGGGTGTAAGATAATGGTTTTTGAATACTAGTTATCAACTAGCAAGTACAAATACCTTCAATATGTAGTGGCACAATGTGGCTTCAATGCGCGGTGACCAACCAAAGCATGCAGATGTCACTAACCATGACCAACAAATTTCACTTCATGTGGTCAGCGTTGAAAACGCATAACATGAGTCACAAATGGTCATAGGGGAAAACAATGAGTTGGGAACTCTAGTTATCAACTAGCACGTACAAAGACCTTCAACAAGCAGTAGCATGGTATGGCTAGCGTGCACAGTGACCAACCAAAGGATGCATACGTCACTGACTACGACCGAATAAGTCCACTAAGTCTGATCAACATTGACAACTCATAACACGAATCACAAATGGTCAGAGGGAGAGACAATGGTTTGGGAAGCCTATGTATTGACTATAAAGGACAAAGATCTTCAATACGTAGTGGCACGGTGTGGCTAATATGCACACGAAACAACCAAACTAGGCATATGTCACTGATCATGACCACAGACTTTCAATATGGGTGGTCAACATTGACCAACCATAACATGAGTCACAAATGGTCAGGGGAGGAAACAATGCTATGGGAATATTGGTTCTCAACTACCAAGTACAACGACCGTCAGTCAGTAGTAGCACGATCTGGCTACCATGCAAAATGACCGACCAAACTAGGCATATGTACTGCCTTTGACCAAAGAAATCCGCTGTGTGTGGTCAACATTGACAACTCATGATACGAGTCAAAAATGGTCAGAGGGGGAAACAATGGTTTGGGAACACCAAGTATCAAATAGCAAGCACAAGGGGCTTCAATATGCTGTGGCACGGTGTGGAGACCATGCACGATGACCAACCAAAGTAGGCATATGTCACTGACCATGACAAAATAATGTCACCAAGTGTGGTAAACTTTGACAACTCATAACACGAGTCACAAATCGTCAGGGTGGAAGATAATGGGTTGTGAATACTAGTTATCGACTAGCAAGTACAAATACCTTTAATATGTAGTGGCACAATGTGGCTTCAATGCACAGTGACCAACCAAGGTATGCATATGTCACTAACCATGACCAACAAATTTCACTTCATGTGGTCAACGTTGAAAACGCATAACACGAGTCACAAATGGTCAGAGGGGAAAACAATGCATTGGGAGCACTAGTTATCAACTAGCAAGTACAAAGAACTTCAACAAGGAGTGGCACGGTATGGCTAGCGTGCACAGTGACCAACCAAAGGATGCATACGTCACTGAATACGACCAAATAAGTCCACTATGTGTGGTCAACATTGACAACTCATAACACGAGTCACAAATGGTAAGAGGGAGAGACAATGGTTTGGGAAGCCTATGTATTGACTAGAAAGGACAAAGAACTTCAATACGTAGTGGCACGGTGTGGCTAATGTGCACACTAAACAAGCAAACTAGGCATATGTCACTGATCTTGACCAGAGAATTTCAATATGGGTGGTCAACATTGACCAACCATAACACGAGTCACAAACGGTCAGGAGAGGAAACAATGCTATGGGAATATTGGTTCTCAACTACCAAGTACAACGACCGTCAATCAGTAGTAGCACGGTGTGGCTACCATGCACAATGATCGACCAAAGTATGCATATATACTGCCTTTGAGAAAAGAAATCCGCTGTGTGTGGTCAACGTTGACAACTCGTAATACAAGTCACAAATGGTCAGCGGGGGAAGCAATGGTTTGGGAATACCAGGTATCAAATAGCAAGCACAAGGGGCTTCAATACGTTGTGGCACAGTGTGGAGACCATGCACGATGACCAACCAAAGTAGGCATATGTCACAAACCATGACCAAATAATGCAACTAAGTGTGGTAAACTTTGACAACTCATAACATGAGTCACAAATGGTCAGGGTGGAAGATAATGGTCTGTGAATACTAGTTATGGACTAGCAAGTACAAACACCTTCAATATGTAGTGGCACAATGTGGCTTCAATGCACAGTGACCAACCAAAGTATGCAGATGTCACTAACCATGACCAACAAATTTCACTTCATGTGGTCAACGTTGAAAACGCATAACACGAGTCACAAATGGTCAGAGGGGAAAACAATGGGTTGGGAACACTAGTTATCAACTAGCAATTACAAATACCTTCAAAAAGCAGTGGCACGGTATGGCTTGCGTGCACAGTGACCAACCAAATGATGCATACGTCACTGACTACGACCGAATAAGTGCACTCTGTGTGGTCAACATTGACAACTCATAACACGAGTCACAAATGGTCAGAGGGAGCGACAATGGTTCGGGAAGCCAATGTATTGACTAGAAAGGACAAAGAACTTCAATACGTAGTGGCACGGTGTGGCTAATATGCACACCAAACAACCAAACTAGGCATATGTCACTGATCATGACCGGAGAATTTCAATATGGGTGGTCACCATTGACCAACCATAACACGAGTCACAAACGGCCAGCAAAGAAAACAATGCTATGGGGAATCGGTTCTCAACTACCAAGTACAACGACCGCCAGTCAGTAGTAGCACGGTGTGGCTACCATGCACAATGACCGACCAAAGTAGGCATATGTACTACCTTTGACCAAAGAAATCCGCTGTGTGTGGTCAACGTTGACAACTCATAATACCAGTCACAAATGGTCAGAGGGGGAAACAATGGTTTGGGAACACCAGGAATCAAATAGCAAGCACAAGGGGCTTCAATACGATGTGGCACGGACTGGAGACCATGCACGATGACAAACCAAAGTAGGCATATGTCACTGACCATGACCAAATAATGTCACCAAGTGTAGTAAAATTTGACAACTCATAACATGAGTCACAAATGGTCAGGGTGGAAGATAATGATTTTTGAATTCTAGTTATCGACTAGCAAGTACAAATGCCTTCAATATGTAGTGGCACAGCGTGGCTTCAATGCACAGTGACCAACCAAAGTATGCATATGTCACTAACCATGCCAACACATTTCACTTCATGTGGTCAACGTTGAAACCGCATAACACGAGTGACAAATGGTCAGAGGGGAAATCAATGTGTTGGGAACACTAGTTATCGACTAGCAAGTATAAAGACCTTCAACCAGCAGTGGCACAGTATGGCTAGCATGCACAGTGACCAACCAAAGGATGCATACGTCACTGACTACGACCAAATAAGTCCACTATGTGTGGTCAACATTGACAACTCATAACACGAGTCACAAATGATCAGAGGGAGAGACAATGGTTTGGGAAGCCTATGTATTCACTAGAAAGGACAAAGAACTTCAATACGTAGTGGCACGGTGTGGCTAACATGCACACCAAACAAGCAAACTAGGCATATGTTACTGATCATGACCAGAGAATTTCAATATGGGTGGTCAACGTTGACCAACCATAACACGAGTCAAAAACGGTTAGGAGAGGAAACAATGCTATGGGAATATTGGTTCTCAACTACCAAGTAAAACGACCGTCAATCAGTAGTAGCAGGGTGTGGCTACCATGCACAATGACCGACCAAAGTATGCATATATACTGCCTTTGAGCAAAGAAATCCGTTGTGTGTGGTCAACGTTGACAACTCATAACATGAGTCACAAATTGTCAGCGGGGGAAGCAATGGTTTGGGAACACCAGGTATCAAATAGCAAGCACAAGGGGCTTCTATACGTTGTGGCACGGTGTGGAGACCATGCACGATGACCAACCAAAGTAGGCATATGTCACAAACCATGACCAAATAATGCCACTAAGTGTGGTAAACTTTGACAACTCATAACACGAGTCACAAATGGTCAGGGTGGAAGGTAATTGTTTGTGAATACTAGTTATCTACTAGCAAGTACAAAAACCTTCAATATGCAGTGGCACAATGTGGCTTCAATGCACAGTGACCAACCAAAGTATGCATATGTCACTGACCATGATGAAAGAATTTCACTTCATGTGGTGAACGTTGAAAACGCATAACACGAGTCACAAATGGTCAGAGGGGAAAACAATGGATTGGGAACACTAGTTATCAAGTAGCAAGTATAAAGACCTTCAACAAGCAGTGGCACGGTATGGCTAGCGTGCACAGTGACCAACCAAAGATGCATACGTCACTGACTACGACCGAATAAGTCCACTAAGTGTGATCAACATTGACAACTCATAACACGAGTCATAAATGGCCAGAGGGAGAGACAATGGTTCGGGAAGCCAATGTATTGACTAGAAAGGACAAAGAACTTCAATACGTAGTGGCACGGTGTGGCTAATATGCACACGAAACAACCAAACTAGGCATATGTCACTGATCATGACCAGAGACTTTCAAAATGGGTGGTCAACATTGACCAATCATAACACGAGTCACAAACGGTCAGGAGAGGAAAAAATGCCATGGGAATATTGGTTTTCAACTACCAAGTACAACGACCGTCAGTCAGTAGTAGCACGGTGTGGCTACCATGTACAATGACCAACCAAAGTAGGCATATGTACTACCTTTGACCAAAGAAATCCGCTGTGTGTGGTCAACGTTGATAACTCATAATACCAGTCACAAATCGTCAGAGGGGGAAACAATGGTTTGGGAACACCAGGTATCAAATAGCAAGCACAATGGGCTTCAATACGATGTGGCACGGTGTGGAGACCATGCACGATGACCAACCAAAGTAGGCATATGTCACTGACCATGACCAAATAATATTACCAAGTGTGGTAAACTTTGACAACTCATAACACGAGTCACAAATGGTCAGGGTGGAAGATAATGGTTTGTGAATACTAGTTATCGACTAGCAGGTACAAAAACCTTTAATATGCAGTGGCACAATGTGGCTTCAATGCACAGTGACCAACCAAAGTATGCATATGTCACTAACCATGACCAACAAATTTCACTTCATGTGGTCAACGTTGAAAACGCATAACACGAGTCACAAATGGTCGGAGGGGAAAACAACGGATTGGGAACACTAGTTATAAAGTAGGAAGTAGAAAGACCTTCAACAAGCAGTGGCACGGTATGGCTAGCGTGAACAGTGACCAACCAAAGATGCATACGTCACTGACTACGACCGAATAAGTCCACTAAGTGTGATCAACATTGACAACTCATAACACGAGTCACAAATGGCCAGAGGGAGAAACAATGGTTCGGGAAGCCAATGTATTGACTAGAAAGGACAAAGAACTTCAATACGTAGTGGCACGGTGTGGCTAATATGCACACGAAACAACCAAACTAGGCATATGTCACTGATCATGACCAGAGAGTTTCAAAATGGGTGGTCAACATTGACCAATCATAACACGAGTCACAAACGGTCAGGAGAGGAAAAAATGCTATGGGAATATTGGTTTTCAACTACCAAGTACAACGACCGTCAGTCAGTAGTAGCACGGTGTGGCTACCATGTACAATGACCGACCAAAGTAGGCATATGTACTACCTTTGACCAAAGAAATCCGCTGTGTGTGGTCAACGTTGATAACTCATAATACCAGTCACAAATCGTCAGAGGGGGAAACAATGGTTTGGGAACACCAGGTATCAAATAGCAAGCACAATGGGCTTCAATACGATGTAGCACGGTGTGGAGACCATGCACGATGACCAACCAAGATGGCATATGTCACTGACCATGACCAAATAATGTTACCAAGTGTGGTAAACTTTGACAACTCATAACACGAGTCACAAATGGTCAGGGTGGAAGATAATGATTTGTGAATACTAGCTATCGACTAGCGAGTACAAATGCATTCAATATGTAGTGGCACAGCGTGGCTTCAATGCACAGTGACCAACCAAATTATGCATATGTCAATAACCATGACGAACAAATTTCACTTCATGTGGTCAACGTTGAAAATGCATAACACGAGTCACAAATGGTCAGAGGGAAACACAATGGGTTGGGAACACTAGTTATCAACTAGCAAGTACAAAGACCTTCAACAAGCAGTTGCACGGTATGGCTAGCGTGCACAGTGACCAGCCCAAGGATGCATACGTCACTGACTATGGCCGAGTAAGTCCACTATGTGTGGTCAACATTGACAACTCATAACACGAGTCACAAATGGTCAGAGGGAGAGACAATGGTTTGGGAAGCCTATGTATTGACTAGAAAGGACAAAGAACTTCAATACGTAGTGGCACGATGTGGCTAATATGCATACCAAACAACCAAACTAGGCATATATCACTGATCATGACCAGGGAATTTCAATATGGGTGGTCAACGTTGACCAACCATAACACGACTCACAAACGGTCAGGAGAAGAAACAATGATATGGGAATATCGGTTCTCAACTCCCAAGTACAACGACCTTCAGTCAGTAGTAGCACGATGTGGCTACCATGCACAATGACCGACCAAAGTACGCATATGTACTGCCTTTGACCAAAGAAATCCGCTGTGTGTGGTCAACGTTGACAACTCATAATATGAGTCACAAATGGTCAGAGGGGGAAACAATGGTTTGGGAACACCAAGTATCAAATAGCAAGCACAAGGGGCTTCAATACGCTGTGGCACGGTGTGGAGACCATGCACGATGACCAGCCAAAGTAGGCATATGTCACTGACCATGACCAAATAATTCCACCAAGTATGGTAAACTTTGACAACTCATAACACGAGGTACAAATGGTCAGGGTGGAAGATAATGGTTTGTGAATACTAGTTATCGACAAGCAAGTACAAATACCTTCAATATGTAGTGGCGAAATGTGGCTTCAATGCACAGTGACCAACAAAAGTATGCATATGTCACTAACCATGACTAACAGATTTCACTTCACGTGGTCAACGTTGAAAACGCATAACACGGGTCACAAATGGTCAGAGGGGAAAACAATGCGTTGGGAACACTAGTTATCAACTAGCAAGTACAAAGACCTTCAACAAGCAGTGGCACGGTATGGCTAGCGTGTACAGTGACCAACCAAATAATGCATACGTCACTGACTACGACCGAATAAGTCCACTTTGTGTGGTCAACATTGACTGTTGGCTCTAGTGGGTGTGGAGGCACCCTCAAGGATGCCTAGCTCTTGCTGAATCACGCTACCAAGGTTTGGGGCAGCCAAGGGACACCAATGGTGAAGAGTGTGGAGCACAAGGATCACGGATGTGAGGGGGCAGAACACGTCGCATTCAGTATAACTGAATCGAAACACGATTTTGTTACTTAGCATAGTGAGATTACATCAGATTCTTATAGCCTGTGATCTTAGCTTTCCGACCCATCCAAGCACACCCAAATCGGAGCAGTAGAGCCCCTGCTACGGCAGTCGAAGTAACCCTTGGTGGAGCCGAGCCGCCCACCATGCCCACGAACGGGAGTGAAGGGAGGCGCTTCGACGGTGGCCTGTCGAAGCGCCCTTCCTGTCATCCCAACGTGGGGAGGGGCTTGCCTTTGTCCAGGGGACCATCCACATTCATTCCTTCATGGCCCATGTGCCTTTGGAGCCCATTGGAGACGAACTAGGATCACTGGCGGTGGATTATCCCGCCACCTATGTCCGGTACCAGATTCCACACGCCCAACACCCGATTTTCGGGCTAGGCTAACTTTCTGAATACTCACTCAACTCGAGCGATTCAAAGCTCGATCCTGCATGGAAAAATCCAAGGAATCCAAAGTAAAGTCAGATCAGGTGTTCGTCCACTCCTCAGTGGTCGAACCAGGGATTACACTCAACGGCACTCATGGCAAGGGGCACACCATGTCAACAATCTCCCCCTTGCACCGCAGCCTTGATGCCCTGTCCTTGAACATCTGCCATGTTCTGCTGCCCGGCCAAGCTGCCACTGTGAGCAACTCTTCTTAGCTGCCCTCCACCAATCACAACACATAGCGGCGGATGCCTTGCTCCACGCTGTCGTCACTTGTGCCCGCGTGCGGGACTTGGCAGCGCCCCTGTGGCCTGCCTTGTGACCCCCGTTGTGTTGGTGTTGCTGCTTGCNAACATCTGCCATGTTCTGCTGCCCGGCCAAGCTGCCACTGTGAGCAACTCTTCTTAGCTGCCCTCCACCAATCACAACACATAGCGGCGGATGCCTTGCTCCACGCTGTCGTCACTTGTGCCCGCGTGCGGGACTTGGCAGCGCCCCTGTGGCCTGCCTTGTGACCCCCGTTGTGTTGGTGTTGCTGCTTGCGGCGGCAGTTGGCCACCTCCTCGAGATGACCTGGGAGTACTCGCCTCCTCACTAGACTGCTCCCCCTCACATGGGAGATCCGCAGCCCTTTGCGGAGTCCTCCCCCGCCTTCAGAGACCTCGGACTCCCTTTTGAGTCCTCAAGCGCCTCCGAGTGTGCCTTGGGTACCATTGTATTTTTAGCACCCTCGGCACCTTGCAAACTTGGACCAACGTGCTGCACACCTCCCCCACCTTGCTGTAGTGCTTCCTTGGTGCTGATCTTGGCCCTTGATGACACCGCCTCTGCGCGTGCCGTTTTGACCCAGCTGTTTCCACCTGCACTGCCAGCTTTGGCTTGCCCTTTGTTGGAACCAGCCTCGCGGGATCCGTGGTGCTGCAGTTGCGTTTGCTCCTTCAGCCGCCGCCTATGCTGCTGCCTCTTTCTCGCCGCACGTCCCAAACATGCATGCCTCTCCCCCTTGGGGAGGGCTTCCGGTGCCGGTCCTTTGGTCTCGGCTCCCTCGTCGCACTCCTCATGCACTGGCGCTCCCTCTTTTGGAGAATGTACAGAAGCGGATATCCAACTCCCTTCTTCCACACTGTGCATGTTGCATGCTTCATCCGCCTGTTTTGCAGATTTCAGAGATGCCGACACACCTGTTGTATCCTCTGTTGCATGCCCCTTGAGTGCTTGCCCTCCTTCTTGAGGACTTGGAGCTGACGACACCTTGACCGCACCCTGCGACCTGGTCCTCCGCTCACCCACCATCTCCCCCGCATGGGACTTGGCAGCACCCTGTTGGCCTGCCTTGTAGCCG
Source organism: Penium margaritaceum (assembly GCA_023375785.1). Taxonomy (NCBI): domain Eukaryota; kingdom Viridiplantae; phylum Streptophyta; class Zygnematophyceae; order Desmidiales; family Peniaceae; genus Penium; species Penium margaritaceum. Next base: position 105,904 of record SZWC01000187.1, read on the forward strand.
CGGTCCACCATCAATGTCGCTTGGAGCGCATTTTGCTCCTGTGGAGAGCTCAGCTGCTTGCTTTTGCTCTCCCCCTGTTGCGCAGCTCTCCAGACCACCTCCGCCCAATTTTGTTGCGGTGCACCCACTGCCCGGCCTCCTGCCGCGTGATGCTCTTGGTCCCGGTCTGCTGCTGCACCGAGCCGCCTTGGCTCACTTTGAGGACTTGCCCTCACGGCGTCCTCAATCTGCTGCGTGGTCCTCCGAGTCGCCACCGACGCCTCCTCTTGAGACTTGACGGTACCTTTTGTACCCACCTTGTGGCCCTGGTCCACCACCTCTACAGCCCGGAGCGCATTTTTCTCCGGTTGAGAGTGCGGCCCTTTACCGCCACTCTCCTTCTTCTCAGTCCGTGAGGCGGAGCCCTGTGCATGCGACTTGCCGGCACCCCGTGCCAACACTTGAGCGGCGACATTTTGGCCCTTAAGTCACTGCCGTAGCTGCTCCCCTTCTTCTGAGGTGTGGAGCCCCTTGTGCTCCCCTTGAGGATGCGCCTCCTTGCCGTCCTCGTCTTGCTGCATGGTCGTCCGTGCAGCCATCACCGCTCCCGCATAGAACTCGGCAGCGCCCGTTTGGCCTACCTTGTGGCTCTGGTTCACCATTCTCGCAGCACTGGGCCCCTTTTGCCCATTGGGAGAATCAGGCCGCCTGCCTTTCATGCTCTCCCCTGGCTGGTCTGCCACCTGGACCGCTTCTCTTGCCTCCCTTGGAGGCCGTGCATCCATCACCCGGCGTCCCATTGCATGGCGTGACTTCTGGTCCAGATTTCTCGACCCAGCCTGGATGGTACCCTCCATACCACCCACTGCACCCTTAGGTTGCCCCTTCTTGGATGCAGCTACAACCACTTCCTTGCTTCGACGGCTGTCCACATCGTAGTCACGGCTTCTCCTCGTGAGGAAGTCGGCACGTATCCGGTACACACCTCTTTTGTGTGCACCACGTGCCACGACACGTCCACTGCCCTCCACTTTTAGGAGACAGCCCTTCCTTGTGAAGGTCACTTCGAGTCCCTCCTCAACGAGGTGACTCACGGACAACACCTCTGTCGCCAGGTCAGGCACTTCAATCCTCCTCGCCGTAGCGCCCTTCTTCCCGACCGACTCCTCCACCTGATTTTTGCCTCCTCGGAGCACATCACCTCCATTGTGATGTAAGGCGGCAGCCTTTGTTTGTTGCTTTGCCTTCTGCTCCCCCTTGGAGGTTGTGGAGGTTGCATGCCACGGCATGCCTCGTGGTCCCCGACCACATCAGCTCCCGCAGCATGGAGCTGATCACTGCTGCATGGCGTGTCGACAATTGCTTCGGCCTGCCGTCCTCTCCTGACATGCTTGTCGGAGTCCACGGCTTCCGCTCTGCACGTCGCCTTCCAGTGACCCCGCTGGCCACACTTGTAGCAGGTCCCCTTTTGGGGCCTGTTGGAGCCTCCTTGCTCCAAACACGCCAGCCGCTCACCTGCCTCAGGTTCTGCCATCTCTGCTCCCCTTGTGGAGCATACGAAGTCGGCTACCGCCACATTGGTCTGCTGCCCTTCTGCCACCTTCATGACCAGATCCGCAGCTCCCCTTGTGCAGTCCCTTCTCCAGTGGCCCTCCTGGCCACACTGATGGCATTCTCCCTTCTTGGCACGGTGTGGACGTGTCGTTTCCTCACCTTGATCTCCCTCTCCTCTNAGACGTTGCTGAAGACATGACGGGTCGTGTGCGTTGCAGAGCCATGCCCAAGCCTCCGCGGCCTTCGTGCATCCTTGGACATGCGCGCGTTGTGTCGGGCACAACGCTGTTGCGACCAGAGCAAGCGCCTCGTTGTTGCGCTTCTCAAACGCCTCCACCTCCTTGGCCGTCGCGGATGCCGCAGGAGCTCTCTCTTCACCTCTGACCAGCTCAAGCAGTCCCTTGTCATCAAGATAGACCTCCATGGTCCACCTCCACAAGGGGAAGTCCCTCCCGTCAGCCAAGGGGACGTCGATGATGCTCTCTTGCTCGGTCATTGTCATGGCGCGCGGCGGTAGCGTGAAAGCCGAGAAGCTAGGGTCCTTCTAGGCACGTGGGCCCATAACCCTTTGTTGGCTCTAGTGGGTTAGGAGGCACCCTCAAGGATGCCTAGCTCTTGCTGAATCATGCTACCAAGGTTTGGGGCAGCCAAGGGACACCAATGGTGAAGAGTGTGGAGCACAAGGATCACGGATGTGAGGGGGCAGATCTCGTCGGAAGGGAGCCCGGTGGGAGGGATTTTCTGCCTGGACCATCTTAAAAACCAAAAAAAAAAAAACACGTCGCATTCAGTAGAACTGAATCGAAACACAATTTTGTTACTTAGCATAGTAAGATTACATCATATTCGTATAGCCTGTGATCTTAGCTTTCCAACGTATCCAAGCACGCCCAAATCGGAGCAGTAGAGCCCCTGCTACGGCAGTCGAAGTAACCCTTGGTGGAGCCGAGCCGCCCACCATGCCCACGAACGGGAGTGAATGGAGGCGCTTCGACGGTGGCCTGTCGAAGCGCCCTTCCTGTCATCCCAACGTGGGGAGGGGCTTGCCTTGGTCTAGGGGACCATCCACATTCATTCCTTAATGGCCCATGTGCCTTTGGAGCCCATTGGAGACGAACTAGGATCACTGGCGGTGGATTATCCCGCCACCTATGTCGGGTACCAGATTCCACACGCCCAACACCCGATTTTCGGGCTAGGCTAACTTTCTGAATGCTCACTCCAATCGAGCGATTCAAAGCTCGATCCTGCATGGAAAAATCCAAGGAATCCAAATCTAAAGTCAGATCAGGTGTTCGACTACTCCTCAGTGGTCGAACCAGGGAGTACACTCAACGGCACTCATGGCAAGGGGCACACCATGTCAACAATCTCCCCCTTGCACCGCAGCCTTGATGCCCTGTCCTTGAACATCTGCCATGTTCTTCTGCCCGGCCAAGCTGCCACTGTGAGCAACTCTTCTTAGCTGCCCTCCACCAATCACAACACATAGCGGCGGATGCCTTGCTCCACGCTGTCGTCACTTGTGCCCGCGTGCGGGACTTGGCAGCGCCCCTGTGGCCTGCCTTGTGACCCCCGTTGTGTTGGTGTTGCTGCTTGCCGCGGCAGTTGGCCACCTCCTTGAGATGACCTGGGAGTACTCGCCTCCTCACTAGACTGCTCCCCCTCACATGGGAGATCCGCAGCCCTTTGCGGAGTGCTCCCCCGCCTTCAGAGACCTCGGACTCCCTTTTGAGTCCTCAAGCGCCTCCGAGTGTGCCTTGGGTACCATTGTGTTTTTAGCACCCTCGGCACCTTGCAAACTTGGCCCAACGTGCTGCACACCTCCCCCACCTTGCTGTAGTGCTTCCTTGGTGCTGATCTTGGCCCTTGATGACACCGCCTCTGCGCGTGCCGTTTTGACCCAGCTGTTGCCGCCTGCACTGCCAGCTTTGGCTTGCCCTTTGTTGCAACCAGCCTCGCGGGATCCGTGGTGCTGCAGTTGCGTTTGCTCCTTCAGCCGCCGCCTATGCTGCTGCCTCTTTCTCGCCGCACGTCCCAAACGTGCATGCCTCTCCCTCTTGGGGAGGGCTTCCGGTGCCGGTCCTTTGGACTCGGCTCCCTCGTGGCACTCCTCATGCACTGGCGCTCCCTCTTTTGGAGAATGTACAGAAGCGGATATCCAACTCCCTTCTTCCACACTGTGCATGTTGCATGCTTCATCCGCCTGTTTTGCAGATTTCAGAGATGCCGACACACCTGTTGCATCCTCTGTTGCATGCCCCTCGAGTGCTTGCCCTCCTTCTTGAGGACTTGGAGCTGACGACACCTTGACCGCACCCTGCGACCTGGTCCTCCGCTCAGCCACCATCTCCCCCGCATGGGACTTGGCAGCACCCTGTTGGCCTGCCTTGTAGCCGCGGTCCACCATCAATGTCGCTTGGAGTGCATTTTGCTCCTGTGGAGAGCTCAGCTGCTTGCTTTTGCTCTCCCCCTGTTGCACGGCTCTCCGGACCACCTCCGCCCAATTTTGTTGCAGTGCACCCACTGCCCGGCATCCTGCCGCGTGGTGCTCTTGGTCCCGGTCTGCTGCTGCACCGAGCCGCCTTGGCTCACTTTGAGGACCTGCCCTCACGGCGTCCTCAATCTGCTGCGTGGTCCTCCGAGTCGCCACCGACGCCTCCTCTTGAGACTTGACGGTACCTTTTGTACCCACCTTGTGGCCCCGGTCCACCACCTCTGCAGCCCGGAGCGCGTTTTTCTCCGGTTGAGAGTGCGGCCCTTTACCGCCACTCTCCTTCTTCTCAGTCCGTGAGGCGGAGCCCTGTGCATTCGACTTGCCGGCACCCCGTGCCAACACTTGAGCGGCCACATTTTGGCCCTCAAGTCACTGCCGTAGCTGCTCCCCTTCTTCTGAGGTGTGGAGCCCCTTGTGCTCCCCTTGAGGACGCGCCTCCTTGCCGTCCTCGTCTTGCTGCATGGTCGTCCGTGCAGCCATCACCGCTCCCGCATCGAACTCGGCAGCGCCCGTTTGGCCTACCTTGTGGCTCCGGTTCACCATTCTCGCAGCACTGGGCCCCTTTTGCCCATTGGGAGAACCAGGCCGCCTGCCTTTCATGCTCTCCCCTGGCTGGTGTACCACCTGGACCACTTCTCTTGCCTCCCTTGGAGGCCGTGCACCCATCACCCGGCGTCCCATTGCATGGCGTGACTTCTGGTCCAGATTTCTCGACCCAGCCTGGATGGTACCCTCCATACCACCCACTGCACCCTTAGGTTGCCCCTTCTTGGATGCAGCTACAACCGCTTCCTTGCTTCGACGGCTGTCCACATCGTAGTCACGGCTTCTCCTCGTGAGGACGTCGGCACGTATCCGGTACACACCTCTTTTGTGTGCACCACGTGCCACGACACGTCCACTGCCCTCCACTTTTAGGAGACAGCCCTTCCTTGTGAAGGTCACTTCAAGTCCCTCCTCAACGAGGTGACTCACGGACAGCACCTCTCTCGCCAGGTCAGGCACTTCAATCCTCCTCGCCGTAGCGCCCTTCTTCCCGACCGACTCCTCCACCTGAATTTTGCCTCCTCGGAGCACATCACCTCCATTGTGATGTAAGGCGGCAGCCTTTGTTTGTTGCTTTGCCTTCTGCTCCCCCTTGGAGGTTGTGGAGGTTGCATGCCACGGCATGCCTCGTGGTCCCCGACCACATCAGCTCCCGCAGCATGGAGCTGATCACTGCTGCATGGCGTGTCGACAATTGCTTCGGCCTGCCGTCCTCTCCCGACACGCTTGTCGGAGTCCACAGCTTCCGCTCTGCACGTCGCCTTCCAGTGACCCCGCTGGCCACACTTGTAGCAGGTCCCCTTTTGGGGCCTGTTGGAGCCTCCTTGCTCCAAACATGCCAGCCGCTCACCTGCCTCAGGTTTTGCCATCTCTGCTCCCCTTGTGGAGCATACGAAGTCGGCTACCGCCACATTGGTCTGCTGCCCTTCTGCCACCTTTATGACCAGATCCGCAGCTCCCCTTGTGCAGTCCCTTCTCCAGTGGCCCTCCTGGCCACACTGATGGCATTCTCCCTTCTTGGCACGGTGTGGACGTGTCGTTTCCTCACCTTGATCTCCCTCTCCTCTTTGAGAGCGGACGATCAGGGCTGATGCTGCGGACATCGTCCTTTGCTCCGCCATGGTAGTTTTGGTCCACCGGTCGCACACCACTTGTGCCGCCTCTTCGAACGTCAGAATTTTATCCCGTAGGTCACCATCGCTGGTGATCGTAGAGGCCCAGCTGTTAGGAAGGGCCAGGAGGAGCGCCGCTACTTGCAATTGGGAGTCGATGGCCCACCCCGCCTGATGACAGCAGGACACCATCGACTTGACCTCTTGCGCGAGCTCTGATGGGCTGGTCTCCTCATCGGCTTGGAGGGTGAAAAGCCGTTTGATGAGGAGGAGACGTTGCTGAAGACATGACGGGTCGTGTGCGTTGCAGAGCCATGCCCAAGCCTCCGCGGCCTTCGTGCATCCTTGGACATGCGCGCGTTGTGTCGGGCACAACGCCGTTGCGATCAGAGCAAGCGCCTCGTTGTTGCGCTTCTCGAACGCCTCCACCTCCTCGGCCATCGCGGATGCCGCAGGAGCCCTCTCTTCACCTCTGACCAGCTCAAGCAGTCCCTTGTCATCAAGATAGACCTCCATGGTCCACCTCCACAAGGGGAAGTCCCTCCCGTCAGCCAAGGGGACGTCGATGATGCTCTCTTGCTCGGTCATTGTCATGGCGCGCGGCGGTAGCGTGAAAGCCGAGAAGCTAGGGTCCTTCTAGGCACATGGGCCCATAACCCTTTGTTGGCTCTAGTGGGTTAGGAGGCACCCTCAAGGATGCCTAGCTCTTGCTGAATCACGCTACCAAGGTTTGGGGCAGCCAAGGGACACCAATGGTGAAGATTGTGGAGCACAAGGATCACGGATATGAGGGGGCAGAACACGTCATATTCAGTATAACTGAATCGAAACACAATTTTGTTACTTAGCATAGTAAGATTATATCATATTCTTATAGCCTGTGATCTTAGCTTTCCAACGTATCCAAGCACGCCCAAATCGGAGTAGTAGAGCCCCTGCTACGGCCGTCGAAGTAACCCTTGGTGGTCAACGTTGAAAACTCATAACACGAGTCACAAATGGTCAGAGGGGGGAACCATGGGTTGGAAACACTAGTTATTAACTAGCAAGTAGAAAGATTTTCAACAAGTAGTGGCACGGTGTGGCTAGCATGCACAGTGACCAACCAAAGGATACATGTGTCACTGACTATGACCGAAGAAGTCCACTATGTACGGTCAACATTGACAACTCATAACACGAGTCACAAATGGTCAGAGGGAGAGATAATGGTTTGGGAACCCTATATATCGACTGGAAACGACAAAGAACTTCAATACGTAGTGGCACGTTGTGGCTACTATGCACACCAAACAACCAAAACCAGGCATATGTCACTGACCATGACCAGAGATTTTCAATATGGGTGGTCAACATTCACCAACCACAACACGAGTCAAAAACGGTCAGAGGGGGCAACAATGGTCTGGGAATATCAGTTCTCAACTAGCAAGTACAGCGACCTTCAATCATTATAAGCACGGTGTGGCTACCATGCACAATGACCGACCAAAGTAGGCACATGTACTGCCTTTGACCAAAGAAATCCGCTGTGTGTGGTCAATGTTGACAACTCATAATAGGAGTCACAAATGGTTAGAGGGCGAGACAATGGTTTGGGAACAGCAGGTATCAACTAGCAAGCACAAGGACCTTCAATAAGCTGTGCCACGGAGTGGATACCATGTACGATGTCCAACCTAAGTAGGCATATGTCACTGACCATGGCCAAATAATGTCACTAAGTGTTGTAAACTTTGACAACTCATAACACGAGTCACAAATTGTCAGGGTGCAAGATAATGGTTTGTGAATAATAGTTATCGACTAGCAAGTACAAATGCCTTCAATATGTAGTGGCACCGTGTGGCTACAATGCACAGTGACCAACCAAAGTATGCACATGTCACTGACCATGACCAACAAGTAAAAAATGGGCAGATGGAGAAACAATGGTTTGGGAATACGTGGCATCGACTAGCAAGTACATAGATCTTTGATAAGTGGTGGAACGGTGTGGCTACCATGTACAATGACAAACCAAAGTATTATTGTGTCACTGAATATCATAAAAAGAGTTTCACTGTGTGTTGTCAACTTTCATTCTTACGGCTGGTCAATCGGAGCAATGGTTGAGAGGTTATTTAAGCTCGAAGTTGCAAAATTGGAAATTCCGTCTGCGTCAATTCGTTGTGAATAAACTAACTTTGTTATCATTCATAATTTTGAAAGCTACCCTCTAATCTTACACCCCTTATTTAATGCCCTTTACACATAGGAACCATTATAATGTCATTTGGACGTCATATGAACACCGTGTGAGTTGGCTTAGTGCTTATAGAGTTAGATTCTGGAGCGGTAGGTCCTAGGTTTGAATCCTCGTACGCGCAATATAGAATAGGCTCGCGACATGGGAGGGGGCGGCCGTGTTGTGATACCTCAACTCTACCTTCGAGCCTAAGCCGTGGGGAGGGGGGGGGGGAGGGGGAGGGGGGTGTCATAATGCGGTGGCAAATCTGTCCTCCAGGTCGTCCACGGAACATCCCTCTAGGGGGGTGGGAGGGAGTATTCCAGTGAAGGCACCTACACGTAACAAATGAACAAAAATTGACCTGGTGTCAAAGTGAGAAACCTTTTGCTATTCATTGACTAGCAAGTGTGGTAAACTTTGACAACTCATAACACGAGTCACAAATGGTCAGGGTGGAAGATAATGGTTTGTGAATACTAGTTATCGACTAGCAAGTACAAATACCTTCAAAATGTAGGGGCACAATGTGGCTTCAATGCACAGTGACCAACCAAAGTATGCATATGTCACTAACCATGACCAACAAATTTCACTTCATGTGGTCAACGTTGAAACCGCATAACACGAGTCACAAATGGTCAGAGGGGAAAACAATGGGTTGGGAACACTAGTTATAGACTAGCAAGTATAAATACCTTCAACCAGCAGTGGCACGGTATGGCTAGCGTGCGCAGTGACCAACCAAAGGATGCATACGTCACTGACTACGACCGAATAAGTCCACTATGGGTGGTCAACATTGACATCTCATAACACGAGTCACAAATGATCAGAGGGAGAGACAATGGTTTGGGAAGCCTATGTATTGACTAGAAAGGACAAAGAACTTCAATACGTAGTGGTACTGTGTGGCTAATATTCACACCAAATAACCAAACTAGGCATATGTCACTGATCATGACCAGAGAATTTCAATATGGGTTGTCAACGTTGACCAACCATAACACGACTCACAAACGGTCAGGAGAGGAAACATTGCCATGGGAATATCGGTTCTCAACTACCAAGTACAACGACCTTCAGTCAGTAGTAGCACGATGTGGCTACCATGCACAATGACCGACCAAAGTAGGCATATGTACTACCTTTGACCAAAGAAATCAGCTGTGTGTGGTCAACGCTGACAATTCATTATACCAGTCACAAATGGTCAGAGGGGGAAACAATGGTTTAAGAACACCAGGTATCAAATAGCAAGCACAAGGGACTTCAATACCATGTGGCACGGTGTGGAGACTATGCACGATGACCAACCAAAGTAGGCAAATGTCATTGACCATGACCAAATAATGTCACCAAGTGTGGTAAACATTGACAACTCATAACACGAGTCAAAAATGGTCAGGGTGGAAGATAATGGTTTGTGAATACTAGTTATCGACTAGCAAGTAGAAATACCTTCAATATGTAGTGGCACAATGTGGTTTCAATGCACAGTGACCAACCAAAGTATGCAGATGTCACTAACCATGACCAACAAATTTCACTTCATGTGGTCAACGTTGAAAATGCATAACACGAGTCACAAATGGTCAGAGGGGAAAACAATGGGTTGGGAACACTAGTTATCAACTAGCAAGTACAAAGACATTCAACAAGCAGTGGCACGGTATGGCTAGCGTGCACAGTGACCAACCAAAGGATGCATACATCACTGACTACGACCGAATAAGTCCACTATGTGTGATCAACATTGACAACTCATAACACGAGTCACAAATGCTCAGAGGGAGAGACAATGGTTTGGGAAGCCTATGTATTGACTATGAAGGACAAAGAATTTCAATACGTAGTGGCACGGTGTGGCTAATATGCACACGAAGCAACCAAACTAGGCATATGTCACTGATCATGACCAGAGACTTTCAATATGGGTGGTCAACATTGACCAACCATAACACGAGTCACAAACGGTCAGGAGAGGAAACAATTCTATGGGAATATTGGTTCTAAACTACCAAGTACAACGCCCGTCAATCAGTAGTAGCACGGTGTGGCTACCATGCCCAATGACCAACCAAAGTAGGCATATATACTGCATTTGAGCAAAGAAATCCGTTGTGTGTGGTCAACGTTGAAAACTCATAATACGAGTCGCAAATGGTCAGAGGGGGAAGCAATGGTTTGGAAACACCAGGAATCAAAAAGCAAGCACAAGGAGTTTCAATACGTTGTGGCACGGTGTGAAGACCATGCACGATGACCAACCAAAGTAGGCATATGTCACTGACCATGATTAAATAATGTCACTAAGTGTGGTAAACTTTGACAACTCATAACACGAGTCACAAATGGTCAGGGTGGAAGATAATGGTTTGTGAATACTAGTTATTGACTAGCAAGTACAAATACCTTCAATATGTAGTGGCACGGTGTGGCTTCAATGCACAGTGACCAACCAAATTATGCATATGTCACTAACCATGACCAACAAATTTCACTTCATGTGGTCAACGTTGAAAACGTATAACACGAGTCACAAATGGTCAGAGGGGAAAACAATGGGTGGGGAACACTAGTTATCAACTAGCAAGTACAAAGACCTTCAACAAGCGGTGGCACGGTGTGGCTAGCGTGCACAGTGACCAACCCAAGGATGCATACATTACTGACTACGACCGAATAAGTCAACTATGTGTGGTCAACATTGACAACTCATAACACGAGTCACAAATGGTCAGAGGGAGAGACTTTGGTTTGGGAAGCCTATGTATTGAATAGAAAGGACAAATAACTTAAATACATAGTGGCACGGTGTGGCTAACATGCACACCAAACAACCAAACTAGGCATATGTCACTGCTCATGACCAAAGAATTTCAATATGGGTGGTCAACATTGACCAACCATAACACGAGTCACAAACGGTCAGGAGAGGAAACAATGCTGTGGGAATATCGGTTCTCAACTACCAAGTACAACGACATTCTGTAAGTAGTAGCACGGTGTGGCTACCATGCACAATGACCGGCCAAAGTAGGCATATGTACTGCCTTTGACCAAAGATTTCCGCTGTGTGTGGTCAACGTTGACAACTCATAATACGAGTCACAAATTGTCAGAGGGGGAAACAATGGTTTGGGAACACCAGGTATCAAATAGCAAGCACAAGGGGCTTCAATACATTGTGGCACGGTGTGGAGACCATGCACGATGACCAGCCAAAGTAGGCATATGTCACTAACCATGACCGAATAATGTCACTAAGTGTGGTAAACTTTGACAACTCATAACACGACTCACAAATAGTCAGGGTGGAAGATTATGGTTTGTGGATACTAGTTATCAACTAGAAAGTACAAATACCTTCAATATGTAGTGGCACAATGTGGCTTCAATGCACAGTGACCATCCAAAGTATGCATATGTCACTGACCATGACAAAAAAATCTCACTTCATGTGGTCAATGTTGACAACTCACAACACGAGTCACAGATATTCAGAGGGGATAGCAATGGTTTGGGAACACTAGCTATCAACTAGAAAGCACATAGACCTTCGATACGTAGTGAAACGGCATGGTAACCATGTACAGTGATAAACCAAAGTAGGCATATGTCACTAACCATGACCAAACGGATTTCACAGTTTGTGGTCAACGTTAAAAACTCATAACATGAGGCACAAATGGTCAGAGGGGGGAACCATGGGTTGGGAACACTAGTTATTAACTAGCAAGTAGAAAGATTTTCAACAAGTAGTGGCACGGTGTGGCTATCATGCACAGTGACCAACCAAAGGATGCATGTGTCACTGACTATGACCGAAGAAGTCCACTATGTACGGTCAACATTGACAACTCATAACACGAGTCACGAATGGTCAGAGGGAGAGACAATGGTTTGGGAACCCTATATATCGACTGGAAACGACAAAGAACTTCAATACGTAGTGGCACGTTGTGGCTAGTATGCACACCAAACAACCAAAACCAGGCATATGTCACTGACCATGACCAGAGATTTTCAATATGGGTGGTCAACATTCACCAACCACAACACGAGTCACAAATGGTCAGAGGGGGGAACAATGGTCTGGGAATACCAGTTCTCAACTAGCAAGTACAGCGACCTTCAATCATTATAAGCACGGTGTGGCTACCATGCACAATGACCGACCAAAGTAGGCACATGTACTGCCTTTGACCAAAGAAATCCGCTGTGTGTGGTGAATGTTGACAACTCATAATTGGAGTCACAAATGGTCAGAGGGGGAGGCAATGATTTGGGAACACCAGGTATCAACTAGCAAGCACAAGGACCTTCAGTAAGCTGTGCCACGGAGTGGATACCATGCACGATGTCCAACCAAAGTAGGCATATGTCACTGACCATGACCAAATAATGTCACTAAGTGTTGTAAACTTTGACAACTCATAACACGAGTCACAAATTGTCAAGGTGCAAGATAATGGTTTGTGAATACTAGTTATCGACTAGCAAGTGCAAATACCTTCAATATGTAGTGGCACCTTGTGCCTACAATGCATAGTGACCAACCAAAGTATGCACATGTCACTGACCATGACCAACAAATTTCACTTCATGTGGTCAACGTTGACAACTCACAACACGAGTTACTGATAGTCAGAGGGGGTAACAATGGGTTGGAAACACTAGCTATCAACTAGAAAGCACAAAGACCTTCAATACATAGTGACACGGCGTGGTAACCACTGACAGTGACAAACCAAACTAGGCATATGTTACTAACCATGACCAAAGAATTTCAATATGGGTGGTCAACGTTCACAACCCATAACATGAGTCACAAATGGTCAGAGGGGGAACAATGGTTTCAAAACGCTATGTATCTTCTAGCAAGTACAAATATCTTCCGTGTGTATTGGCACGGTGTGGCTACCGTGCACAATGACCTATCCAAGTAGGCATACATCACTGCTCATGACCAAAGAAGTTTAGCGTGTGTGGTCAACGTTCACAACTCATAATACAAGTAAAAAATGGGCAGAGGGAGAAACAATGGTTTGGGAATACGTGGCATCGACTAGCAAGTACAAAGACCGTCGACAAGTGGTGGCACGGTGTGGCTACCATGCACAATGACCAACCAAAGTATTATTGTGTCACTCAATATCATAAAAAGAGTTTCACTGTGTGTCGTCAACTTTCCTTCTTACGGCTGGTCAATCGGAGACATGGTTGAGAGGTTATTCAAGCTCGAAGTTGCAAAATTTGAAATTCCGTCTACGTCAATTCTTTATGAATAAACTAACTTTGCTATCATTCATAAATTTGAAAACTACCCTCTAATCTTACACCCCCTTACTTAATGCCCTTTACACATAGGAACCCTTATAATGTCATTTGGACGTCATATGAACGCCGTGTGAGTTGGCTTAGTGCTTATAGAGTTAGATTCTGGAGCGGTAGGTCCTAGGTTTGAATCCTCGTACGCGCAATATAGAATAGGCTCGCGACCTGGGGGGGGGGGGGCGGCCGTGTTGTGATACCTCAACTCTACCTTCGAGCCTAAGCCGTGGGGGGGGGGGGTAGGGGGGTGTCATAATGCGGTCGCAAATCTGTCCTCCAGGTCGTCCATGGAACATCTCTCTAGGTGGGTGGGAGGGAGTATTCCCAGGTGTGGTAAACTTTGACAACTCATAAAACGAGTCTCAAATCGTCAGGGTGGAAGATAATGGTTTGTGAATACTAGTTATTGACTAGCAAGTACAAATACCTTCAATATGTAGTGGCACAATGTGGCTTCAATTCACGGTGACCAACCAAAGTATGCAGATGTCACTAACCATGACAAACAAATTTCACTTCATGTGGTCAACGTTGAAAACGCATAACACGAGTCACAAATGGTCAGAGGGGAAAACAATGAGTTGGGAACACTAGTTATCAACTAGCAAGTACAAAGACTCCCAACAAGCAGTGGCATGGTATGGCTATCGTGCACAGTGACCAACCAAAGGATGCATACGTCACTGACTACGACCGAATAAGTCCACTAAGTGTGATCAACATTGACAACTCATAACACGAGTCACAAATGGCCAGCGGGAGAGAATGGTTTGGGAAGCCTATGTATTGACTATAAAGGACAAAGAACTTCAATACGTAGTGGCACGGTGTGGCTAATATGCACACGAAACAACCAAACTAGGCATGTGTCACTGATCATGACCAAAGACTTTCAATATGGGTGGAAAACATTGCCCAACCATAACACGAGTCACAAACGGTCAGGAGAGGAAACAATGCTATGGGAATATTAGTTCTCAACTACCAAGTACAACGACCGTCAGTCAGTAGTAGCACGGTGTGGCTACCATGCACAATGACCGACCAAAGTAGGCATATGTACTACCTTTGACCAAAGAAATCCGCTTTGTGTGGTCAACGTTGACAACTCATAATACCAGTCACAAATCGTCAGAGGGGGAAGCAATGGTTTGGGAACACCAGGTATCAAATAGCAAGCACAAGGGGCTTCAATATGATGTGGCACGGTGTGGAGACCATGCACGATGACCAACCAAAGTAGGCATATGTCACTGACCATGACCAAATAATGTCACCAAGTGTGGTAAACTTTGACAACTCATAACACGAGTCACAAATGGTCAGGGTGGAAGATAATTATTTGTGAATACTAGTTCTCGACTAGCAAGTAAAAATACCTTCAATATGTAGTGGCAGAATGTGGCTTCAATGCACAGTGACCAACCAAAGTAGGCATATGTCACTGACCATGACCAAATAATGTCACCAAGTGTGGTAAACTTTGACAACTCATAACACGAGTCACAAATGGTCAGGGTGGAAGATAATTATTTGTGAATACTAGTTATCGACTAGCAAGTAAAAATACCTTCAATATGTAGTGGCACAGCGTGGCTTCAATGCACAGTGACCAACCAAATTATGCATGTCACAAACCATGTTAAAAGAAATTCACTTCATGTGGTCAACGTTGAAAACGCATAACACGAGTCACAAATGGTCAGAGGGGAAAACAATGGGTTGGGGGCACTAGATATCAACTAGCAAGTACAAAGACCTTCAACAAGCAGTGGCACGGTATGGCTAGCGTGCACAGTGACCAGCCCAAGGATGCATACGTCACTGACTACGGGCGAATAAGTCCACTATGTGTGGTCAACATTGACAACTCATAACACGAGTCACAGATGGTCAGAGGGAGAGACAATGGTTTGGGAAGCCTATGTATTGACTTGAAAGGACAAAGAATCTCAATACGTAGTGACACAGTGTGGCTAAAATGCACACCAGACATCCAAACTAGGCATATATCACTGATCATGACCAGGGAATTTCAATATGGGTGGTCAACGTTGACCAACCATAACACGACTCACAAACGGTCAGGAGATGAGACAATGATATGGGAATATAGGTTCTTAGCTACCAAGTACAACGACCTTTAGTCAGTACTAGCACGGTGTGGCTACCATGCACAATGACCGACCAAAGTAAGCATATGTACTGCCTTTGACGAAAGAAATCCGTTATGTGTGGTCAACGTTGATAACTCATAATATGAGTCGCAAATGGTCAGAGGGGGAAGCAATGGGTTGGGAACACCCGGTATCAAATAGCAAGCACAAGGGGCTTCAATACGTTGTGGCACGGTGTGGAGACCATGCACGATGACCAACCGAAGTAGGCATATGTCACAAACCATGACCAAATAATGCCACTAAGTGTGGTAAACTTTGACAACTCATAACACGAGTCACAAATGGTCAGGGTGGAAGATAATGGTTTGTGAATACTAGTTATCGAATAGCAAGTACAAACACCTTCAATAGGTAGTGGCACAATGTGGCTGCAATGCACAGTGACCAACCAAAGTATGCATATGTCACTAACCATGACCAACAAATTTCACTTCATGTGGTCAACGTTAAAAACGCATAACACGATTCACAAATGGTCAGAGGGGGAACCAATGGATTGTGAACACTAGTTATCAAAAAGCAAGTACAAAGACCTTCAACAAGCAGTGGCACAGTATGGCTAGCGTGCACAGTGACCAACCAAAGGATGCATACGTCACTGACTACGACCGAATAAGTCCACTATGTGTGGTCAACATTGACAACTCATAACACGAGTCACAAATGATCAGAGGGAGAGACAATGGTTTGGGCAGCCTATGTATTGACTAGAAAGGACAAAGAACTTCAATACGTAGTGGCACGGTGTGGCTAATATGCACACCAAACAACCAAACTAGGCATATGTCACTGATCATGACCAGAGAATTTCAATANATGGTTTGGGAACACCAAGTATCACATAGCAAGCACAAGGGGCTTCAATACGTTGTGGCACAGTGTGGAGACCATGCACGATGACCAACCAAAGTAGGCATATGTCACTGACCATGACCAAATAATGTCACTAAGTGTGGTAAACTTTGACAACTCACAACACGAGTCACAAATGGTCAGGGTGGAAGGGAATGGTTTGTGAATACTAGTTATTTACTATCAAGTACAAATACATTCAATATGTACTGGCACAATGTGGCTTCAATGCACAGTGACCAACCAAAGTATGCATATGTCACTAACCATGATGAACAACTTTCACTTCATGTGGTCAACGTTGAAAACGCATAACACGAGTCACAAACAGTCAGCAGAGAAAACAATGCTATGGGAATATCGGTTCTCAACTACCAAGTACAACGACCGTCAGTCAGTAGTAGCACGGTGTGGCTACCATGCACAATGACCGACCAAAGTAGGCATATGTACTACCTTTGAACAAAGAAATCCGCTGTGTGTGGTCAACGTTGACAACTCATAATACCAGTCACAAATGGTCAAAGGGGGAAACAATGGTTTGGGAACACCAGGTATCAGATATGAAGCACAAGGGGCTTCAATACGATGTGGCACGGTGTGGAGACCATGCACGATGACCAACCAAAGTAGGCATATGTCATTGACCATGACCAAATAATGTCACCAAGTGTGGTAAACTTTGACAACTCATAACACGAGTCACAAATGGTCAGGGTGGAAGAGAATGGTTTGTGAATACTAGTTATCGACTAGCAAGTAAAAATACTTTCAATATGTAGTGGCACAATGTGGTTTCAATGCGTAGTGACCAACCAAAGTATGCAGATGTCACTAACCATGACCTACAAATTTCACTTCATGTGGTCAACGTTGAAAACGCGTAATACGAGTCACAAATGGTTAGAGGGGAAAACAATGGGTTGGGAACACTAGTTATCAACTAGCAAGTACAAAGACCTTCAAGCAGTAGTGGCACGGTATGGCTAGCGTGCAAAGTGACCAACCAAAGGATGCATACATCACTGACTACGACCGAATAAGTCCACTATGTGTGATCAACATTGACAACTCATAACACGAGTCACAAATGGTCACAGGGAGAGACAATGGTTTGGGAAGCCTATGTATTGACTACAAAGGACAAAGAACTTCAATACGTAGTGGCACGGTGTGGCTAATATGCACACGAAACTACCAAACTAGGCATATGTCACTGATCATGACCAGAGACTTTCAATATGGGTGGTCAACATTGACCAACCATAACACGAGTCATAAACGGTTAGGAGATGAAACAATGCTATGGGAATATCGGTTATCAACTACCAAGTACAACGACCTTCAGTCAGTAGTAGCACGGTGTGGCTATCATGCACAATGACCGATCAAAGTAGGCATATGTACTGCCTTTGAGTAAAGAAATCCGCTGTGTGTGGTCAACTTTGACAACTCATAATACGAGTCACAAATGGTCAGAGGGGGCAGTAATGGTTTGGGAACACCCGGTATCAAATAGCAAGCACAAGGGGCTTCAATACGTTGTGGCACGGTGTGGTGACCATGCACGATGACCAACCAAAGTAGGCATATGTCACAAACCATGACCAAATAATGCGACTAAGTGTGGTAAACATTGACAACTCATAACACGAGTCACAAATGGTCAGGGTGGAAGATAATGGTTTGTGAATACTAGTTATCGACTAGCAAGTAAAAACACATTCAATAGGTAGTGGCACAATGTGGCTACAATGCACATTGACCAACCAAAGTATGCATATGTCACTAACCATGACCAACAAATTTCACTTCATGTGGTCAACGTTAAAAACGCATAACACGATTCACAAATGGTCAGAGGGGGTACCAATGGATTGTGAACACTAGTTATTAACCAGCAAGTACAAATACTTTCAACAAGCAGTGGCCAGTATGGCTAGCGTGCACAGTGACCAACCAAGGGATGCATACGTCACTGACTACGACCGAATAAGTCCACTATGTGTGGTCAACATTGACAACTCATAACACGAATCACAAATGATCAGAGGGAGGGACAATGGTTTGGGAAGCCAATGTATTGACTACAAAGGACAAAGAACTTCAATACGTAGTGGCACGGTGTGGCTAATATGCACACCAAACAACCAAACTAGGCATATGTCACCGATCATGACCATAGAATTTCAATAAGGGTGGTCAACGTTGACCAACCATAACACGAGTCACAAACGGTCAGGAGAGGAAACAATGCTATGGGAATATCGGTTCTCAACTACCAAGTACAACGATCTTCAATCAGTAGTAGCACGGTGTGGCTACCATGCACAATGACCGACCAAACTAGGCATATGTACTGCCTTAGACCAAAAAAATCCGCTGTGTGTGGTCAACGTTGACAACTCGTAATACGAGTCACAAATGGTCAAAGGGGGGAACAATGGTTTGGGAACACCAAGTATCAAATAGCAAGCACAAGGGGCATCAATACGCTGTGGCACGGTGTGGAGACCATGCATGTTGACCAACCAAAGTAGGCATATGTCACTGACCATGACAAAATAATGCCACCAAGTGTGGTAAACTTTGACAACTCATAACACGAGTCACAAATGGTCAGGGTGGAAGATAATGGTTTGTGAATACTAGTTATGGACTAGCAAGTACAAACACCTTCAATAGGTAGTGGCACAATGTGGCTACAATGCACATTGACCAACCAAAGTATGCATATGTCACTAACCATGACCAACAAATTTCACTTCATGTGGTCAACGTTAAAAACGCATAACACGATTCACAAATGGTCAGAGGGGGTACCAATGGATTGTGAACACTAGTTATTAACCAGCAAGTACAAATACCTTTAACAAGCAGTGGCACGGTATGGCTAGCATGCACAGTGACCAACCATAGGATGCATACGTCACTGACTACGACCGAATAAGTCCACTATGTGTGGTCAACATTGACAACTCATAACACGAGTCACAAATGATCAGAGGGAGAGACAATGGTTTGGGAAGCCAATGTATTGACTAGAAAGGACAAAGAACTTCAATATGTAGTGGCACGGTGTGGCTAATATGCACACCAAACAACCAAACTAGGCATATGTCACCGATCATGACCACATAATTTCAATAAGGGTGGTCAACGTTGACCAACCATAACACGAGTCACAAACGGTCAGGAGAGGAAACAATGCTATGGGAATATCGGTTCTCAACTACCAAGTACAACAATCTTCAGTCAGTAGTAGCACGGTGTGGCTACCATGCACAATGACCGACCAAACTAGGCATATGTACTGCCTTAGACCAAAGAAATCCGCTGTGTGTGGTCAACGTTGACAACTCATAATACGAGTCACAAATGGTAAGAGGGGGAAACAATGGTTTGGGAATACCAATTATCAAATAGCAAGCACAAGGGGCATCAATACGCTGTGGCACGCTGTGGAGACCATGCATGATGACCAACCAAAGTAGGCATATGTCACTGACCATGACAAAATAATGTCACCAAGTGTGGTAAACTTTGACAACTCATAACACGAGTCACAAATGGTCGGGGTGGAAGATAATGGTTTGTGAATACTAGTTCTCGACTAGCAAGTACAAATACCTTCAATATGTAGTGGCACAATGTGGCTTCAATGCACAGTGACCAACCAAAGTATGCATATGTCACTAACCATGACCAACAAAATTCACTTCATGTGGTCAACGTTGAAAACGCATAACACGAGTCACAAATGGTCAAAGGGGAAAACAATGGGGTGGAAACACTAGTTATCAACTAGCAAGTACAAAGACCTTCAACAAGCAGTGGCACGGTATGGCTAGCGTGCACAGTGACCAACCAAAGGATGCATACGTCACTGACTACGACCGAATAAGTCCACTATGTGTGGTCAACATTGACAACTCATAACACGAGTCACAAATGGTCAGAGGGAGAGACATTGGTTCAGGAAGCCAATGTATTGATTAGAAAGGACAAAGAACTTCAATACGTAGTGGCACAGTGTGGCTAATATGCACACCAAAAAACCAAACTAGGCATATGTCACTGATCATGACCGGAGAATTTCAATTTGGGTGGTCACCATTGACCAACCATAACACGAGTCACAAACGGCCAGCAGAGAAAACAATGCTATGGGGAATCGGTTCTCAACTACCAAGTACAACGACCGTCAGTCAGTAGTAGCACGGTGTGGCTACCATGCACAGTGCCCTACCAAAGTAGGCATATGTACTACCTTTGAGAAAAGAAATCCGCTATGTGTGGTCAACGTTGACAACTCATAATACCAGACACAAATGGTCAGAGGGGGAAACAATGGTTTGAGAACACCAGGTATCAAATAGCAAGCAAAAGGGGCTTCAATAAGACGTGGCACGGTGTGGAGACCATGCACGATGACCAACCAAAGTAGGCATATGTCACTGACCATGACCAAATAATGTCACCAAGTGTGGTAAACTTTGACAACTCATAACACGAGTCACAACTGGTCAGGGTGGAAGATAATGGTTTGTGAATACTAGTTATCGACTAGCAAGTACAAATACCTTCAATATGTAGTGGCACAATGTGGCTTCAATGCACGGTGACCAGCCAAAGTATGCAGATGTCACTAACCATGACCAACAAATTTCACTTCATGTGTTCAACGTTGAAAACGCATAACACGAGTCACAAATGGTTTGAGGGGAAAACAATGAGTTGGGAACACTAGTTATCAACTAGCAAGTACAAAGACCTTCAAAAAGCAGTGGCACGGTATGGCTAGCGTGCACAGTGACCAACCAAAGGATACATACGTCACTGACTACGACCGAATAAGTCCACTAAGTGTGATCAACATTGACAACTCATAACACGAGTCACAAATGGCCAGAGGGAGAGACAATGGTTTGGGAAGCCTATGTATTGACTAAAAAGGACAAAGAACTTCAATACGTAGTGGCACGGTGTGGCTAATATGCACACAAAACAACCAAACTAGGCATATGTCACTGATCATGACCAGAGACTTTCAATATGGGTGGTCAACATTGACCAACCATAACACGAGTCACAAACGGTCAGGATAGGAAACAATGCTATGGGAATATTGGTTCTCAACTACCAAGTACAACGACCGTCAGTCAGTAGTAGCACCGTGTGACTACCATACACAATGGCCAACCAAAGTAGGCATATGTACTACCTTTGACCAAAGAAATCCGCTGTGTGTGGTCAACGTTTACAACTCATAATACCAGTCACAAATGGTCAGAGGGGGAAACAATGGTTTGGGAACACCAGGTATCAAATAGCAAGCACAAGGGGCTTCAATACCATGTGGCACGGTGTGGAGACCATGCACGATGACCAACCAAAGTAGGCATATATCACTGACCATGGCCAAATAATGTCACCAAGTGTGGTAAACGTTGACAACTCATAACACGAGTCACAAATGGTCAGGGTGGAAGATAATGGTTTGGGAATACTAGTTATCGACTAGCAAGTACAAATACCTTCAATATGTAGTGGCACAATGTGGCTTCAATGCCAGTGACCAACCCAAGGATGCATACGTCACTGACTACGGCCGAATAAGTCCACTATGTGTGGTCAACATTGACAACTCATAACACGAGTCACAAATGGTCAGAGGGAGAGACAATGGTTTGGGAAGCCTATGTATTGACTAGAAAGGACAAAGAACTTCAATACGTAGTGGCACGGTGTGGCTAATATGCACACCAAACAACCAAACGAGGCATATATCACATGACCAGGGAATTTCAATATGGGTGGTCAACGTTGACCAACCATAACACGACTCACACACGGTCAGGAGAGAAAACAATGATATGGGAATATTGGTTCTCAACTACCAAGTACAACGACCTTCAGTCAGTAGTAGCACGGTGTGGCTATCATGCACAATGGCCGACCAAAGTAGGCATATGTACTACCTTTGAGCAAAGAAATCCGCTGTGTGTGGTCAACGTTGACAACTCATAATATGAGTCACAAATGGTCAGAGGGGGAAACAATGGTTTGGGAACACCATGTATCAAATAGCAAGCACAAGGGGCTTCAATACGCTGTGGCACGGTGTGGAGACAATGCACGATGACCAACCAAAGTAGGCATATGTCACTGACCATGACCAAATAATGTCACCAAGTATGGTAAACTTTGACAACTCATAACACGAGGTACAAATGGTCAGGGTGGAAGATAATGGTTTGTGAATCCTAGTTATCGACTAGCAAGTATAAATACCTTCAATATGTAGTGGCACAGTGTGGCTTCAATGCACAGTGACCAACAAAAGTATGCATATGTCACTAACCATGACTAACAGATTTCACTTCATGTGGTCAACGTTGAAAACGCATAACACGAGTCACAAATGGTCAGAGGGGAAAAAGATGCGTTGGGAACACTATTTATCAACTAGCAAGTACAAAGACCTTCCACAAGCAGTGGCACGGTATGGTTAGCGTGCACAGTGACCAACCAATGGATGCATACGTCACTGACTACGACCGAATAAGTCTACTATGTGTGGTCAACATTGACAACTCATAACACGAGTCACATATGGTCAGAGGGAGAGACAATGGTTTGGGAAGCCTATGTATTGACTAGAAAGGACAAAGAACTTCAATACGCAGTGGCACGGTGTGGCTAATATGCACACCAAACAACCAAACTAGGCATATGTCACTGATCATGACCAAAGAATTTTAATATGGGTGGTCAACATTGACCAATCAAAACACGAGTCACAAACGGTCAGGAGAGGAAACAATGCTATGAGAATATTGGTTCTCAACTACCAAGTACAACGATCTTCAATCAGTAGTAGCACGGTGTGGCTACCATGCACAATGACCGACCACAGTATGCATATATACTGCCTTTGAGCAAAGAAATTCGCTGTGTGTGGTCAACGTTGACAACTCAGAATACGAGTCACAAATGGTCAGCGGGGGAAGCAATGGTTTGGGAACACCAGGTATCAAAAAGCAAGCACAAGGGGCTTCAATACGTTGTGGCACGGTGTGGAGACCATGCACGATGACCAACCAAAGTAGGCAAATGTCACAAATCATGACCAAATAATGCCACTAAGTGTGGTAAACTTTGACAACTCATAACACGAGTCACAAATGGTCAGGGTGGAAGATAATCGTTTGTGAATACTAGTTATCCACTAGCAAGTACAAACACCTTCAATATGTAGTGGCACAATGTGGCTTCAATGCACAGTGACCAACCAAAGTATGCATATATCACTAACCATGACCAACAAATTTCACTTCATGTGGTCAACGTTGAAAACGCATAACACGAGTCACAAATGGTCAGAGGGGAAAAAAATGGGTTGGGAACACTAGTTATCAACTATGAAGTACAAAGACCTTCAACAAGCAGTGGCACGGTATGGCTAGCGTGCACACTGACCAACCAAAGGATGCATACGTCACTGACTACGACTGAATAAGTCCACTATGTGTGGTCAACATTGACAACTCATAACACGAGTCACAAATGGTCAGAGGGAGAGACAATGGTTTGGGAAGCCAATGTATTGACTAGAAAGGACAAAGAACTTCAATACATAGTGGCACGGTGTGGCTAATATGCACGCCAAACAACCAAACTAGGCATATGTCACTGACCATGACCGGAGAATTTCAATATGGGTGGTCACCATTGACCAACCATAACACGAGTCACAAACGGCCAGCAGAGAAAACAATGATATGGGGAATTGGTTCTCATATACGAAGTACAACGACCGTCAGTCAGTAGTAGCACGGTGTGGCTACCATGCACAATGACCAACCAAAGTAGGCATATGTACTACCTTTGACCAAAGAAACCCGCTATGTGTGGTCGACGTTGACAACTCATAATACCACTCACAAATGGTCAGAGGGGGAAACAATGGTTTGGGAACACCAGGTATCAAATAGCAAGCACAAGGGGCATCAATACGATGTGGCACGGTGTGGAGACCACGCACGATGACCAACCAAAGTAGGCATATGTCACTGACCATGACCAAATAATGTCACCAAGTGTGGTAAACTTTGACAAATCATAACACGAGTCACAAATGGTCAGGGTGGAAGACAATGGTTTGTGAAAACTAGTTATTGACTAGCAAGTACGAATACCTTCAATATGTAGTGGCACAGCGTGGCTTCAATGCACAGTGACCAACCAAAGTATGCAGATGTCACTTACCAGGACCAACAAATTTCACTTCATATGGTCAACGTTGAAAACGCATAACACGAGTCACAAATGGTCAGAGGGGAAATCAATGAGTTGGGAACACTAGTTATCAAGTAGCAAGTACAAAGACCCTCAACAAGCAGTGGCACGGTATGGCTAGCGTGCACACTGACCAACCAAAGGATGCATACGTCACTGACTACGACTGAATAAGTCCACTATGTGTGATCAACATTGACAACTCATAACACGAGTCACAAATGGCCAGAGGGAGAGACAATGGTTTGGGAAGCCTATGTATTGACTATAAAGGACAAAGAACTTCAATACGTAGTGGCCCGGTGTGGCTAATATGCACACGAAACAACCAAACTAGGCATATGTCACTGATCATGACCAGAGACTTTCAATATGGGTGGTCAAAATTGACCAACCATAACACGAGTCACAAACGGTCAGGAGAGGAAACTTGCTATGGGAATATTGGTTCTCAACTACCAAGTACAACGACCGTCAGTCAGTAGTAGCACGGTGTGGCTACCATGCACAATGCCCAAAGTAGGCATATGTACTACCTTTGACCAAAGAAATCCGTTGTGTGTGGTCAACGTTGACAACTCATAATACCAGTCACAAATGGTCAGAGGGGGAAACAATGGTTTGGGTACACCAGGTATCAAATAGCAAGCACAAGGGGCTTCAATACGATGTGGCACGGTGTGGAAACCATGCACGATGACCAACCAAAGTAGGCATAGGTCACTGACCATGACCAAATAATGTCACCAAGTGTGGTAAACTTTGACAACTCATAACACGAGTCACAAATGGTCAGGGTGGAAGATAATGATTTGTGAATACTAGTTATCGACTAGCAAGTACAAATACCTTCAATATGTAGTGGCACAGCGTGGCTTCAATGCACAGTGACCAACCAAACTATGCATATGTCACTAACCATGACCAACCAATTTCACTTCATGTGTTCGACGTTGAAAACGCATAACACGAGTCACAAATGGTCAGAGCGGAAAACAATACG
This sequence comes from Penium margaritaceum, assembly GCA_023375785.1. NCBI lineage: Eukaryota > Viridiplantae > Streptophyta > Zygnematophyceae > Desmidiales > Peniaceae > Penium > Penium margaritaceum. Next base: position 131,492 of record SZWC01000187.1, read on the forward strand.
TTGGGAGCACTAGTTATCAACTAGCAAGTACAAAGACCTTCAATGAGCAGTGGCAAGATATGGCTAGCGTGCACAGTGACCAACCAAATGATGCATACGTCACTGACTACGACCGAATAAGTCCACTATGTGTGGTCAACGTTGACAACTCATAACACGAGTCACAAATGGTCAGAGGGAGAGACAATGGTTTGGGAAGCATATGTATTGACTAGAAAGGACAAAGAACTTCAATACGTAGTGGCACGGTGTGGCTAATATGCACACCAAACAAGCAAACTAGGCATATGTCACTGATCATGACCAGAGAATTTCAATATGGATGGTCAACATTGACCAACTATAACACGCGTCACAAATGGTCAGGAGAGGAAACAATGCTATGGGAATATTGGTTCTCATTTGCCAAGTACAACGACCTTCAGTCAGTAGTAGCACGGTGTGGCTACCATGCACAATGACCGACCAAAGTATGCATGTATACTACCTTTGAGCAAAGAAATTCGCTGTGTGTGGTCAACGTTGACAACTCATAATACGAGTCACAAATGGTCAGCGGGGGAAGCAATGGTTTGGGAATACCAGGTATCAAATAGCAAGCACAATGCGCTTCAATACGTTGTGGCACGGTGTGGAGACCATGCACGATGACCAACCAAAGTAGGCATATGTCTCAAACCATGACCAAATAATGCCACTAAGTGTGGTAAACGTTGACAACTCATAACACGAGTCACAAATGGTCAGGGTGGAAGATAATTGTTTGTGAATACTAGTTATCCACTAGCAAGTACAAACACCTTCAATATGTAGTGGCACAGTGTGGCTTCAATGCACAGTGACCAACCAATGTATGCATATGCCACTAACCATGACCAACAAATTTCACTTCATGTGGTCAACGTTGAAAACGCATAACACGAGTCACAAATGGTCAGAGGGGAAAACAATGGGTTGGGAACACTAGTTATCAACTAGCAAGTACAAAGACCTTCAACAAGCAGTGGCACGGTATGGCTAGCGTGCACAGTGACCAACCAAAGGATGCATACGTCACTGACTACGACTGAATAAGTCCTCTATGTGTGGTCAACATTGACAACTCATAACACGAGTCACAAATGGTCAGAGGGAGAGACAATGGTTCGGGAAGCCAATGTATTGACTAGAAAGGACAAAGAACTTCAATACGTAGTGGCACGGTGTGGCTAATATGCACACCAAACAACCAAACTAGGCATATGTCACTGACCATGACCGGAGAATTTTGATATGGGTGGTCACCATTGACCAACCATAACACGAATCACAAACGGCCAGCAGAGAAAACAATGCTATGGGGAATCGGTTCTCAACTACCAAGTACAACGACCGTCAGTCAGTAGTAGCGCGGTGTGGCTACCATGCACAATGACCTACCAAAGTAGGCATATGTACTACCTTGACCAAAGAAACCCGCTATGTGTGGTCAACGTTGACAACTCATAATACCAGTCACAAATGGTCAGAGGGGGAAACAATGGTTTGGGAACACCAGGTATCAAATAGCAAGCACAAGGGGCTTCAATACGATGTGGCACGGTGTGGAGACCATGCACGATGACCAACCAAAGTAGGCATATGTCACTGACCATGACCAAACAATGTCACCAAGTGTGGTAAACTTTGACAACTCATAACACGAGTCACAAATGGTCAGGGTGGAAGACAATGGTTTGTGAATACTATTTATTGACTAGCAAGTACAAATACCTTCAATATGTAGTGGCACAGCGTGGCTTCAATGCACAGTGACCAACCAAATTATGCATATGTCACTAACCATGACCAACAAATTTCACTTCATGTGGTCAACGTTGAAAACGCATAACACGAGTCACAAATAGTCAGAGGGGAAAACAATGGGTTGGGAACACTAGTTATCAACTAGCAAGTACAAAGACCTTCAACAAGTAGTGGCACGGTATGGCTGGCGTGCACAGTGACCAGCCCAAGGATGCATACGTCACTGACTACGTCCGAATAAGTCCACTATGTGTGGTCAGCATTGACAACTCATAACACGAGTCACAAATGGTCAGAGGGAGTGACAATGGTTTGGGAAGCCTCTGTATTTACTAGAAAGGACAAAGAACTTCAATACGTAGTGGCACGGTGTGGCTAAATGCACACCAAAAAACCAAACTAGGCATATATCACTGATCATGACCAGGGAATCTCAAAATGGGTGGTCAACGTTGACCAACCATAACACGACTCACAAACGGTCAGGAGAGGAAACAATGATATGGGAATATCGGTTCTCAACTACCAAGTACAACGACCTTCAGTCAGTAGGAGCACGGTGTGGCTACCATGCACAATGACCGACCAAAGTAGGCATATGTACTGCCTTTGACCAAAGAAATCCGCTGTGCGTTGTCAACGTTGACAACTCATACCACGAGTCACAAATGGTCAGAGGGGGAAACAATGGTTTAGGAACACCAAGTATCAAATAGCAAGCACAAGGGGCTTCAATACGCTGTGGCACGGTGTGGAGACCATGCACGATGACCAACCAAAGTAGGCATATGTCACTGACCATGACCAAATAATGTCACCATGTATGGTAAACTTTGACAACTCATAACACGAGGCACAAATGGTCAGGGTGGAAGATAATGGTTTGTGAATACTAGTTATCGACTATAAAGAACAAATACCTTCAATATGTCATGGCACAATGTGGATTTAATGCACAGTGACCAATAAAAGTATGCATATGTCACTAACCATGACTAACAGATTTCACTTCATGCGGTCAACGTTGAAAACGCATAACACGAGTCACAAATGGTCAGAGGGGAAAACAATGCGTTGGGAACACTAGTTATCAACTAGCAGGTACAAAGACCTCAAAAATCAGTGGCACGGTATGGCTAGCATGCACAGTGACCAACCAAATGATGCATACGTCACTGACTACGACCAAATAAGTCCACTATGTGTGGTCAACATTGACAGCTCATAACATGAGTCACAAACGGTCAGAGGGAGAGACAATGGTTTGGGAAGCCTATGTATTGACTAGAAAGGACAAAGAACTTCAATACGTAGTGGCACGGTGTGGCTAATATGCACACCAAACAACCAAACTAGGCATATGTCACTGATCATGACCAGAGAATTTCAATATGGGTGGTCAACATTGACCAACCATAACACGAGTCACAAACGGTGAGGAGATGAAACAATGCTATGGGAATATTGGTTCTCAACTACCAAGTACAATGACCTTCAGTCAGTAGTAGCACGGTGTGGCTACCATGCACAATGACCGACCAAACTGGGCATATGTACTGCCTTAGACCAAAGAAATCCGCTGTGTGTGGTCAACGTTGACAACTCATAAGACGAGTCACAAATTGTCAGAGGGGGAAACAATGGTTTGGGAACACCAAGTGTCAAATATCAAGCACACGGGGCATCAATACGCTGTGGCACAGTGTGGAGACCATGCACGATGACCAACTAAAGTAGGCATATGTCACTGACCATGACAAAATAATGTCACCAAGTGTGGTAAACTTTGACAACTCATAACACGAGTCACAAAAGGCCAGGGTGGAAGACCATGGTTTGTGAATACTAGTTATCGACTAGCAAGTACAGATACCTTCAATATGTAGTGGCACAATGTGGCTTCAATGCACAGTGACCAACCAAAATATGCACATGTCACTAACCATGACCAACAAATTTCACTTCATGTGGTCAACGTTGAAAACGCATAACACGAGTCACAAATGGTCAGAGGGGAAAACAATGTCTTGGGAACACTAGTTATCAACTAGCAAGTACAAAGACCTTCAACAAGTAGTGGCACGGTATGGCTAGCGTGCACAGTGACCAACCAAAGGATGCATACGTCACTGACTACGACCGAATAAGTCCACTATGTGTGGTCAACATTGACAACTCATAACACGAGTCACAAATGGTCAGATGGAGAGACAATGGTTTGGAAAGCCTATGTATTGACTAGAAAGGACAAAGAACTTCAATACGTAGTGGCACGGTGTAGCTAATATGCACACCAAACAACCAAACTAGGCATATGTCACTGATCATGACTGGAGAATTTCTATATGGGTGGTCAACGTTGACCAACCATAACACGAGTCACAAACGGTCAGCAGAGAAAACAATGCTATGGGAATATCGGTTCTCAACTACCAAGTACAACGACCGTCAGTCAGTAGTAGCACGGTGTGGCTACCATGCACAATGACCGACCAGAGTAGGCATATGTACTACCTTTGACCAAAGAAATCCGCTGTGTGTGGTCAACGTTGACAACTCATAATACCAGTCACAAATGGTCAGAGGGGGAAACAATGGTTTGGGAACACCAGGTATCAAATAGCAAGCACAAGGGGCTTCAATACGACATGGCACGGTGTGGAGACCATGCACGATGACCAACCAAAGTAGGCATATGTCACTCACCATGACCAAATAATGTCACCAAGTGTGGTAAACTTTGACAACTCATAACACGAGTCACAAATGATCAGGGTGGAAGATAATGGTATGTGAATACTAGTTATCGACGAGCAAGTACAAATACCTTCAATACGTAGTGGCACAATGTGGTTTCAATGCACAGTGACCAACCAAAGTATGCACATGTCACTAACCATGACCAACAAATTTCACTTCATGTGGTCAACGTTGAAAATGCGTAACATGAGTCACAAATGGTCAGAGGGGAAAACAATTGGTTGGGAATACTAGTTATCAACTAGCAAGTACAAAGACCTTCAACAAGCAGTGGCACGGTATGGCTAGCGTGCACAATGACCAACCAAAGCATGCATACATCACTGACTACGACCGAATAAGTCCACTATGTGTGATCAACATTGACAACTCATAACACGAGTCACAAATGGTCAGAGGGAGAGACAATGGCTTGGGAAGCCTATGTATTGACTATAAAGGACAAAGAACTTCAATACGTAGTGGCACGGTGTGGCTTATATGCACACGAAACAACCAAACTAGGCATATGTCACTGATCATGACCAGAGACTTTCAATATGGGTGGTCAACATTGACCAACCATAACACGAGTCACAAACGGTCAGGAGAGGAAACAATGCTATGGGAATATTGGCTCTCAACTACCAAGTACAACGACCGTTAGTCAGTAGTAGCACGGTGTGGCTACCATGCACAATGACCGACCAAAGTAGGCATATGTACTACCTTTGACCAAAGAAATCCGCTGTGTGTGGTCAACGTTGACAACTCATAATACCAGTCACAAATGGTCAGAGGGGGAAACAATGGTTTGGGAACACCAGGTATCAAATAGCAAGCACAAGGGGCTTCAATACGCTGTGGCACGGTGTGGAGACCATGCACGATGACCAACCAAAGTAGGCATATGTCACTGACCATGACCAAATAATGTCACCAAGTATGGTAAACTTTGACAACTCATAACACGAGGCACAAATAGTCAGGGTGGAAGATAATGGTTTGTGAATACTAGTTATCCACTAGCAAGTACAAATACCTTCAATATGTAGTGGCACAGCGTGGCTTCAATGCACAGTGACCAACCAAATTATGCATATGTCACTAACCATGACCAACCAATTTCACTTCATGTGGTCAACGTTGAAAACGCATAACACGAGTCACAAATAGTCAGAGGGGAAAACAATGGGTTGGGAACACTAGTTATCAGCTAGCAAGTACAAAGACCTTCAACAAGTAGTGGCACGGTATGGCTAGCGTGCACAGTGACCAACCAAAGGATGCATACGTCACTGACTACGACTGAATAAGTCCTCTATGTGTGGTCAACATTGACAACTCATAACACGAGTCATAAATGGTCAGAGGGAGAGACAATGGTTCGGGAACCCAATGTATTGACTAGAAAGGACAAAGAACTTCAATACGTAGTGGCACGATGTGGCTAATATGCACACCAAACAACCAATCTAGGCATATGTCACTGACCATGACCAAACAATGTCACCAAGTGTGGTAAACTTTGACAACTCATAACACAAGTCACACATGGTCAGGGTGGAAGATAATGGTTTGTGAATACTAGTTATCCACTAGCAAGTACAAATACCTTCAATATGTAGTGGCACAGCGTGGCTTCAATGCACAGTGACCAACCAAATTATGCATATGTCACTAACCATGACCAACCAATTTCACTTCATGTGGTCAACGTTGAAAACGCATAACACGAGTCACAAATAGTCAGAGGGGAAAACAATGGGTTGGGAACACTAGTTATCAGCTAGCAAGTACAAAGACCTTCAACAAGTAGTGGCACGGTATGGCTAGCGTGCACAGTGACCAACCAAAGGATGCATACGTCACTGACTACGACTGAATAAGTCCTCTATGTGTGGTCAACATTGACAACTCATAACACGAGTCATAAATGGTCAGAGGGAGAGACAATGGTTCGGGAACCCAATGTATTGACTAGAAAGGACAAAGAACTTCAATACGTAGTGGCACGATGTGGCTAATATGCACACCAAACAACCAATCTAGGCATATGTCACTGACCATGACCAAACAATGTCACCAAGTGTGGTAAACTTTGACAACTCATAACACGAGTCACAAATGGTCAGAGGGAGAGACAATGGTTCGGGAAGCCAATGTATTGACTAGAAAGGACAAAGAACTTCAATACGTAGTGGCACGGTGTGGCTAATATGCACACCAAACAACCAATCTAGGCATATGTCACTGACCATGACCGGAGAATTTCAATATGGGTGGTCACCATTGACCAACCATAACACGAATCACAAACAGCCAGCAGAGAAAACAATGCTATGGGAAATCGGTTCTCAACTACCAAGTACAACGACCGTCCGTCAGTAGTAGCGCGGTGTGGCTACGATGCACAATGACCTACCAAAGTAGGCATATGTACTACCTTGACCAAAGAAACCCGCTATGTGTGGTCAACGTTGACAACTCATAATACCAGTCACAAATGGTCAGAGGGGGAAACAATGGTTTGGGAACACCAGGTATCAAATAGCAAGCACAAGGGGCTTCAATACGATGTGGCACGGTGTGGAGACCATGCACGATGACCAACCAAAGTAGGCATATGTCACTGACCATGACCAAATAATGTCACNTTGACCAACCATAACACGAGTCACAAACGGTCAGGAGAGGAAACAATGCTATGGGAATATCGGTTCTCAACTACCAAGTACAACGACCTTCAGTCAGTAGTAGCACGGTGTGGCTACCATGCACAATGACCGACCAAAGTAGGCATATGTACTACCTTTGACCAAAGAAATCCGCTGTGTGTGGTCAACGTTGACAACTCATAATACCAGTCACAAATGGTCAGAGGAGGAAACAATGGTTTGGGAACACCAAGTATCAAATAGGAAGCACAAGGGGCTTCAATACGATGTGGCACGGTGTGGACACCATGCACGATGACCAACCAAAGTAGGCATATGTCACTGACCATGACCAAATAATGTCACCAAGTGTGGTAAACTTTGACAACTCATAACACGAGTCACAAATGGTCAGGGTGGAAGATAATCATTTGTGAATACTAGTTATCGACTAGCAAGTACAAATACCTTCAATATGTAGTGGCACAGCGTGGCTTCAATGCACAGTGACCAACCAAATTATGCATATGTCACTAACCATGACCAACCAATTTCACTTCATGTGGTCAACGTTGAAAACGCATAACACGAGTCACAAATGGTCAGAGGGGAAAACAATATGTTGGGAGCACTAGTTATCAACTAGCAAGTACAAAGACCTTCAACGAGCAGTGGCACGGTATGGCTAGCGTGCACAGTGACCAACCAAATGATGCATACGTCACTGACTACGACCGAATAAGTCCACTATGTGTGGTCAACGTTGACAACTCATAACATGAGTCACAAATGGTCTGAGGGAGAGACAATGGTTTGGGAAGCATATGTATTGACTAGAAAGGACAAAGAACTTCAATACGTAGTGGCACGGTGTGGCTAATATGCACACCAAACAATCAAACTAGGCATATGTCACTGATCATGACCAGAGAATTTCAATATGGATGGTCAACATTGACCAACTATAACACGCGTCACAAACGGTCAGGAGAGGAAACAATGCTATGGGAATATTGGTTCTCAAGTACCAAGTACATCGACCTTCAGTCAGTAGTAGCACGGTGTGGCTACCATGCACAATGACCGACCAAAGTAGGCACATGTACTGCCTTTGACCAAAGAAATCCGCTGTGTGTGGTCAA
>SZWC01000187.1:144914-188133 GCA_023375785.1 Penium margaritaceum
AACTTGAGAACACTCCAAAACAGGGAGAGTGGCTCACTCTTCTCGAGGAGGGAGACGAAGCACCAGCACAATGGCATGGGCTGGGTACTACAACAGGGAGAGAAGCTGATGAAGATGACTCGGAGGGATCAGCCTCCGAGTCCGACGTATCTGATCCTCCAGACCATGAGGAGGATACCTCTCCCCCCATCGACGACAAAACAAACCTCCAGCCTCTACATCAACAGCAACAGCAAGAAGGTCCAAGGAGCAGTTCACGTCTGAAAGTTCCTCGGCAGCATTACGATGCAGATAGGGGTGAATGGACAGGCTTCAACTATTCGTTCATGGTTCAAGAGGAGCCAACGTCTGTTGCAGAGGCACTCGCGCGGCCTGACAAAGCTGAGTGGGATGAAGCAATTCGCAGTGAACTCAGCTCCATCGAGGAGAATGGGACATGGGTACTGGTGGACAGACCTGCCGGCGCTCATGTTGTGGGTTCCAAGTGGGTGCTGAAAGTAAAAAGGAAACAGGATGGTAAGATAGACAAGTACAAGGCACGGGTGGTAGCAAAGGGGTTCTCTCAACGGCCTGGCGCAGAGTACGATGAGACCTTTGCTCCCGTTGTGACGTTTGCCTCCATCCGGTCAATGCTCGCCATTGCTGCTGCCAAGAACATGGAGGTCCACCAGATGGATGTCAAGACAGCCTTCCTTTACGGCAAACTTGACAAGGAGGTACTGATGGAGGTTCCAGAGGGGGTTGATGCGCCCGAGGGCAAGGTGTGCAGGCTGGTGAAGGCGCTCTATGGGCTAAAACAAGCGCCAAGACTTTGGTACCAAGAGATGGATACATTCATGGCCAAGGAGTCCTTCATGCACTGCGACAACGACCCTAGCATGTACGTGTATGAGAGCGACAAAGGGACTATGTTGGTCGCCTTGTACGTTGATGACCTGATTCTGTGCTCTTCTTCAACGCAGCTGCTGGACGATCTCAAGGGGCAGCTGAGTAGCAGGTTCAAGATGAAGGACATGGGTCCTCTTAACTTCTACCTTGGCATTGCCATCAAGCGTGACAGAGCCGCAGGTACCATCAGCCTGAACCAGACAAAGTACATCGACTCCATCCTCAAACGATACGACATGGCAGATTGCAAGCCTGCCAGCACACCCATGAGCTCAGAGTGCAAGCTCTCCACCTCCATGTCCCCATCCAACGAAGCGGAGAAAACTGACATGCTGGGCATCCCATATCAGTCTGCAGTGGGCAGTCTGATGTATGCCATGGTCGCCACCCGGCCAGATATAGCCCATGCTGTTGGGCAGGTGAGCCGGTTTGTGGCCAATCCTGGTCCACTACACAGGCAGGCTGTGAAGCGCATCATGCGCTACCTTAAGGGGACGCGACACGTGGGACTCCAGTTTGGAGGCATCGCTGGATCCGCGTCACTCCGTCTCATGTGCTACACTGACGCAGACTGGGGAGGCAATATCGACGACAGAAAATCCACCTCTGGCTTTGTGTGTATGCTAAATGGAGGTGCTGTCAGTTGGGCGAGTCGCAAGCAGGAGTGTGTCTCTCTATCAACAGCTGAAGCTGAGTACATTGCATTGGCTGAGGTGTGTAAAGAGGTGCAGTGGCTCTGAAGCTTGCTCTCTGAGATGAAGGCACCACAGGCAACGGCAACAATCATCAAGATTGACAACATGAGCGCGATTGACATGTCCAAGAACCCAGTTCTGTCCAGGCGCACAAAGCACATCGAGATCCGCTACCACTATGCTCGGGACTTGGTCTACAAGCAAACAGTGGAGCTGGAGTATGTCGGCACCAAGCTGAACCGGGCTGACATGCTTACAAAGCCATTGGACAAGGATCTCCACCAGGCGGGCAGGCAAGGTATCGGCATGGTCAACGCAAGTGATGAAGAATGATGATGGAAACTGACGCAAGGTGCAAGGGAGAGATTTGTTGAATATGTTTGCCCCTTGTTCAGTCTTGTACGACGGATCAGGAATGCTNTTGGCCATTTTGTTGATTTGGCCAAGTGAGAGGTCATGAGGTCGATCCTGGCCCCATGCATATCTTGTTTGCTGTGGAAGCTTCCAAGAAAGAAAGTCCGTAGCTTCTTGGACGCTACATGGTTGGTCTGTCACCTTGACACTAGGATGCTTATGTGTCAAGCCCACAGTGCAAGTCTATTGGTGACGTGGCTGGTTCAGGCCACTTCCCAGGAATGTGCTTTTGAGTTCTAGGACTGGACAGACAGCTATAAAAGGACTTATCTTGCATGCTGATCAATCAACCCTTGCTTGATGCTCTCTTGCGTATTGACGACTTGAGCTCTTCTTGAGATGTAATGCTAAGGCGTTAGTACTCTTGAAGGTGAAGTGTATGCCTGATTAAGTTTGGGGTGCACGACACATACCTGCAAAGGAAGGTGTAAAAACCTTTGTGAGCTTTTTTGGTTTCGCGGCTTCTCTGCCGGAGGTGGTTAGCTCAGTAGCTAACACGAATAAGTCCACTATGATTGGTCAACATTGACAGCTCATAACACGAGTCACAAATGGTCAGAGGGAGAGACAATGGTTTGGGAGGCCTATGTATTGACTAGAAAGGACAAAGAACTTCAATACGTAGTGGCACGGTGTGGCTAACATGCACACCAAACAACCAAACTAGGCATATGTCACTGATCATGACTAGAGAATTTCAATATGGGTGGTCAACATTGACCAACCATAAGACGAGTCACAAACGGTCAGGAGATGAAACAATGCTATGGGAATATTGGTTCTCAACTACCAAGTACAATGACCTTCAGTCAGTAGTAGCACGGTGTGGCTACCATGCACAATGACCGACCAAACTAGGCATATGTACTGCCTTAGACCAAAGAAATCCGCCGTGTGTGGTCAACGTTGACAACTCATAATATGAGTCACAAATGGTCAGAGGGGGAAACAATGGTTTGGGAACACCAAGTGTCAAATATCAAGCACAAGGGGCATCAATACGTCGTGGCACGGTGTGGAGACCATGCACGATGACCAACCAAAGTAGGCATATGTCACTGACCATGACAAAATAATGTCACCAAGTGTGGTAAATTTTGACAACTCATAACAAGAGTCACAAAAGGCCAGGGTGGAAGACCATGGTTTGTGAATACTAGTTATCGACTAGCAAGTACAAATACCTTCAATATGTAGTGGCACAATGTGGCTTCAATGCACAGTGACCAACCAAAGTATGCACATGTCACTAACCATGACCAACAAATTTCACTTCATGTGGTCAACGTTGAAAACGCATAACACGAGTCACAAATGGTCAGAGGGGAAAACAATGTCTTGGGACCACTAGTTATCAACTAGCAAGTACAAAGACCTTCAACAAGTAGTGGCACGGTATGGCTAGCGTGCACAGTGACGAACCAAAGGATGCATACGTCACTGACTACAACCGGATAAGTCCACTATGTGTGGTCAACATTGACAACTCATAACACGAGTCACAAATGGTCAGAGGGAGAGACAATGGTTTGGAAAGCCTATGTATTGACTAGAAAGGACAAAGAATTGCAATACGTAGTGGCACGGTGTGGCTAATATGCACACCAAACAACCAAACTAGGCATATGTCACTGATCATGACTGGAGAATTTCTATATGGGTGGTCAACATTGACCAACCATAACACGAGTCACAAACGGTCAGCAAAGAAAACAATGCTATGGGAATATCGGTTCTCAACTACCAAGTACAACGACCGTCAGTCAGTAGTAGCACGGTGTGGCTACCATGCACAATGACTGACCAAAGTAGGCATATGTACTACCTTTGACCAAAGAAATCCACTGTGTGTGGTCAACGTTGACAACTCATAATACCAGCCACAAATGGTCAGAGGGGGAAACAATGGTTTGGGAACACCAGGTATCAAATAGAAAGCACAAGGGGCTTCAATACGACGTGGCACGGTGTGGAGACCATGCACGATGACCAACCAAAGTAGGCATATGTCACTCACCATGACCAAACAATGTCACCAATTGTGGTAAACTTTGACAACTCATAACACGAGTCACAAATTTTCAGGGTGCAAGGTAATGGTTTGTGAATACTAGTTATCGACTAGCAAGTACAGATACCTTCAATATGTAGTGGCACCGTGTGGCTACAATGCACAGTGACCAACCAAAGTATGCACATGTCACTGACCATGACCAACAACTTTCACTTAATGTGGTCAACGTTGACAACTCACAACACGAGTTAATGATAGTCAGAGGGGGGTAACAATGGTTTGGAAACACTACCTATCAACTAGAAAGCACAAAGACCTTCAATACATAGTGACACGGCGTGGTAACCACTGACAGTGACAAACCAAACGAGGCATATGTTACTAACCATGACCAAAGAATTTCAATATGGGTGGTCAACGTTCACAACCCATAACATGAGTCACAAATGGTCAGAGGGGGAAACAATGGTTTCAAAATGCCATGTATCTTCTAGCAAGTACAAATATCTTTCGTGTGTATTGGCACGGTGTGGCTACCGTGCACAATGACCTATCCAAGTAGGCATACATCACTGCTCATGACCAAAGAAGTCTAGCGTGTGTGGTCAACGTTCACAACTCTTAATACAAGTAAAAAATGGGCAGAGGGAGAAACAATGGTTTGGGAATACGTGGCATCGACTAGCAAGTACAAAGACCTTCGATAAGTGGTGGCACGGTGTGGCTACCATGCACAATGACCAACCAAAGTATTCTTGTGTCACTGAATATCATAAAACGAGATTCACTGTGTGTTGTCAACTTTCCTTCTTACGGCTGGTCAATCGGAGCAATGGTTGAGATGTTATTCAAGCTCGAAGTTTCAAAATTTGAAATTCCGTCTGCGTCAATTCTTTATGAATAAACTAACTTTGTTATCATTCATAATTTTGAAAACTACCCTCTAATCTTACACCCCCTTATTTAATGCCCTTTACTCATAGGAACCCTTATAATGTCATTTGGACGTCATATGAACACCGTGTGAGTTGGCTTAGTGCTTATAGAATTAGATTCTGGAGCGGTATGTCCTAGGTTTGAATCCTCGTACGCGCAATATAGGATAGGCTCACGACCTAGGGGGGGGGAGGGGGGCGGCCGTGTTGTGATACCTCAACTCTACCTTCGAGCCTAAGCCGTGGGGGGGGGGGTAGGGGGGGTGTCATAATGCGGTCGCAAATCTGTCTTCTAGGTCGTCCACGGAACATCCCTCTAGGGGGGTGGGAGGGAGTATTCCAGTGAAGGCACCTACGCGTAACAAATCAACAAAAACCGACCTGGTGTCAAAGGGAGAAACCTTTTGCTATTTATGGACTAGCAAGTGTGGTAAACTTTGACAACTCATAACACGAGTCACAAATGGTCACGGTGGAAGATAATGATTTGTGAATACTAGTTATTGACTAGTATGTACAAATACCTTCAAATGTAGGGGCACAATGTGGCTTAAATGCACAGTGACCAACCAAAGTATGCATATGTCACTAACCATGACCAACAAATTTCACTTCATGTGGTCAACGTTGAAACCGCATAACACGAGTCACAAATGGTCAGAGGGGAAAACAATGGGTTGGGAACACTAGTTATCAACTAGCAAGTACAAAGACCTCAAAAATCAGTGGCACAGTATGGCTAGCGTGCACAGTGACCAACCAAAGGATGCATACGTCACTGACTACGACCGAATAAGTCCACTATGTGTTGTCCACATTGAAAACTCATAACACGAGTCACAAATGGTCAGATGGAGAGACAATGGTTTGGGAAGCCTATGTATTGACTAGAAAGGACAAAGAACTTCAATACGTAGTGGCACGGTGTGGCTAATATGCACACCAAACAACCAAACTAGGCATATGTCACTGATCATGACCAGAGAATTTCAATATGGGTGGTCAACATTGACCAACCATAACACGAGTCACAAACGGTCAGGAGATGAAACAATGCTATGGGAATATTGGTTCTCAACTACCAAGTACAATGACCTTCAGTCAGTAGAAGCACAGAGTGGCTACCACGCACAATGACCGACCAAACTAGGCATATGTACTGCCTTAGACCAAAGAAATCCGCTGTGTGTGGTCAACGTTGACAACTCATAATACGAGTCACAAATGGTCAGAGGGGGAAACAATGGTTTGGGAACACGAAGTATCAACTATCAAGCACAAGGGCCATCAATACGCTGTGGCGCGGTGTGGAGACCATGCACGATGACCAACCAAAGTAGGCATATGTCACTGACCATGACAAAATAATGTCACCAAGTGTGGTAAACTTTGACAACTCATAACACGAGTCACAAAAGGTCACGGTGGAAGACAATAGTTTGTGAATACCAGTTATCGACTAGCAAGTACAAATACCTTCAATATGTAGTGGCACAATGTGGCTTCAATGCACAGTGACCAACCAAAGTATGCAGATGTCCCTAACCATGACCAACAAATTCCACTTCATGTGGTCAACGTTGAAAACGCATAACACGAGTCACAAATGGTCAGAGGGGAAAACAATGTGTTGGGCACACTAGTTATCAACTAGCAAGTACAAAGACCTTCAACAAGTAGTGGCACGGTATGGCTAGCGTGTACAGTGACCAACCAAAAGATGCATACGTCACTGACTACGACCGTATAAGTCCACTATGTGTGGTCAACAATGACAACTCATAAGACGAGTCAAAAATGGTCAGAGGGAGAGACAATGGTTTGGAAAGCCTATGTATTGACTAGAAAGGACAAAGAACTTCAATACGTAGTGGCACGGTGTGGCTAATATGCACACCAAACAACCAAACTAGGCATATGTCACTGATCATGAGTGGAGAATTTCTATATGGGTGGTCAACATTGACCAACCATAACACGAGTTACAAACGGTCAGCAGAGAAAACAATGCTATGGAAATATCGGTTCTCAACTACCAAGTACAACGACCGTCAATCAGTAGTAGCACGGTGTGGCTACCATGCACAATGACCGACCAAAGTAGGCATATGTACTACCTTTGACCAAAGAAATCCGCTGTGTGTGGTCAACGTTGACAACTCATAATACCAGTCACAAATGGTCAGAGGGGGAAACAATGGTTTGGGAACACCAGGTATCAAATAGCAAGCACAAGGGGCTTCAATACGATGTGACACGGTGTGGAGACCATGCACGATGACCAACCAAAGGAGGCATATGTCACTCACCATGACCAAATACTGTCACCAAGTGTGGTAAACTTTGACAACTCGTAACACGAGTCACAAATGGTCAGGGTGGAAGATAATGGATTGTGAATACTAGTTATCGACTAGCAAGTACAAATACCTTCAATACGTAGTGGCACAATGTGGTTTCAATGCACAGTGACCAGCCAAAGTATGGAGATGTCGCTAACCATGACCAACAAATTTCACTTCATGTTGTCAACGTTGAAAACGCGTAACGCGAGTAACAAATGATCAGATGGGAAAACAATGGGTTGGGAACACTAGTTATCAACTAGCAAGTACAAAGACCTTCAACAAGCAGTGGCACGGCATGGCTAGCGTGCACAGTGACCAACCAAAGGATGCATACATCACTGACTACGACCGAATAAGTCCACTATGTGTGATCAACATTGACAACTCATAACACGAGTCACAAATGGTCAGAGGGAGAGACAATGGTTTGGGAAGCCTATGTAATGACTATAAATGACTAATAACTTAAATACGTAGTGGCACGGTGTGGCTAATATGCACACGAAACAACCAAACTAGGCATATGTCACTGATCATGACCAGAGATTTTCAATATGGGTGGTCAACATTGACCAACCATAACACGAGTCACAAACGGTCAGGAGAGGAAACAATGCTATGGGAATATTGGTTCTCAACTACCAAGTACAACGACCATCAATCAGTACTAGCACGGTATGGCTACCATGCCCAATGACCGACCAAAGTAGGCATATATACTGCCTTTGAGCAAAGAAATCCGTTGTGTGTAGTCAACGTTGACAACTCATAATACGAGTCGCAAATGGTCAGAGGGGGAAAGCAATGGTTTGGGAACACCAGGTATCAAATAGCAAGCACAAGGAGCTTCAATATGTTGTGGCACGGTGTGGAGACCATGCACGATGACCAACCAAAGTAGGCATATGTCACTGACCATGACCAAATAATGTCACTAAGTGTGGTAAACTTTGACAACTCATAACACGAGTCACAAATGCTCAGGGTGGAAGATAATGGTTTGTGAATACTAGTTATCGACTAGAAAGTACAAACACCTTCAATATGTAGTGGCACGGTGTGGCTTCAATGCACAGTGACCTACCAAATTATGCATATGTCACTAACCATGACCAACAAATTTCACTTCATGTGGTCAACGTTGAAAACGCATAACAAGAGTCACAAATGGTCAGAGGGGAAAACAATGGGTTGGGAACACTAGTTATCAACTAGCAAGTACAAAGACCTTCAACAAGCAGTGGCACGGTATGGCTAGCGTACACGGTGACCAACCCAATGATGCATACGTCACTGACTACGATTGAATAAGTCCACTATGTGTGGTCAACATTGACAACTCATAACACGAGACACTAATGGTCAGAGGGAGAGACAATGGTTTAAGAAGGCTATGTATTGACTATAAAGGACAAATATCTTCAATACGTAGTGTCACGGTGTGGCTAATATGCACACCAAACAACCAAACTAGGCATATGTCACTGATCATGACCAGATACTTTCAATATGGGTGGTCAACGTTGACCAACCATAACACGACTCACAAACGGTCAGGAGAGGAAACAATGCTATGGGAATATCGGTTCTCAACTACCAAGTACAATGACCTTCAGTCAGTAGTAGCACGATGTGGCTACCATGCACGATGACCGACCAAACTAGGCATATGTACTGCCTTTGACCAAAGAAATCCGCTGTGTGGTCAACGTTGATAACTCATGATACGAGTCACAGATGGTCAGAGGGGGAAACAATGGTTTGGGAACACCAAGTATCAAATAGCAAGCACAAGGGGCTTCAATACGCTGTGGCACGATGTGGAGACCATGCACGATGACCAACCAAAGTAGGCATATGTCACTGACCATGACCAAATAATGTCACCAAGTATGGTAAACTTTGACAACTCATAACACGAATCACAAATCGTCAGGGTGGAAGATAATGGTTTGTGAATACTAGTTATCGACTAGCAAGTACAAATACCTTCAATATGTAGTGGCACGGTGTGGCTTCAATGCACAGTGACCTACCAAATTATGCATATGTCACTAACCATGACCAACAAATTTCACTTCATGTGGTCAACGTTGAAAACGCATAACACGAGTCACAAATGGTCAGAGGGGAAAACAATGGGTTGGGAACACTAGTTATCAACTAGCAAGTACAAAGACCTTCAACAAGCAGTGGCACGGTATGGCTAGCATGCACAGTGACCAACCAAAGTATGTATATGTCACTAACCATGACCAACAAATTTCACTTCATGTGGTCAACGTTGAAAACGCATAACACGAGTCACAAATGGTCAGAGGGGAAAACAATGCGTTGGGAGCACTAGTTATCAACTAGCAAGTACAAAGACCGCCAACAAGCAGTGGCACGGTATGGCTAGCATGCACAGTGACCAACCAAAGGATGCATACGTCACTGACTACGACCGAATAAGTCCACTATGTGTGGTCAACATTGACAACTCAGAACACGAGTCACAAATGGTCAGAGGGAGACACAATGGTTTGGGAAGCCTATGTATTGACTAGAAAGGACAAAGAACTTCAATACGCAGTGGCACGGTGTGGCTAATATGCACACCAAACAAGCAAACTAGGCATATGTCACTGATCATGACCAGAGAATTTCAATGTGGATGGTCAACATTGACCAACCATAACACGCGTCGCAAACGTTCAGGAGAGGAAACAATGCTATGGGAATATTGGTTCTCAACTACCAAGTACAACGACCGTCAATCAGTAGTAGCACAGTGTGGCTACCATGCACAATGACCGACCAAAATATGCATATATACTGCCTTTGAGCAAAAAATTCCGCTGTGGGTGGTCAACGTTGACAACTCATAATATGAGTCACAAATGGTCAGCGGGGGAAGCAATGGTTTGGGAACCAGGTATCAAATAGCAAGAACAAGGGGCTTCAATACGTTGTGGCACGGTGTGGAGACCATGCACGATGACCAACCAAAGTAGGCATATGTCACTGACCATGACCAAATAATGTCACCAAGTATGGTAAACTTTGACAACTCATAACACGAATCACAAATCGTCAGGGTGGAAGATAATGGTTTGTGAATACTAGTTATCGACTAGCAAGTACAAACACCTTCAATATCTAGTGGCACAATGTGGCTTCAATGCACAATGACCAACCAAATTATGCATATGTCACTAACCATGACCAACTAATTTCACTTCATGTGGTCAACGTTGAAAATACATAACACGAGTCACAAATGGTCAGAGGGGAAAACAATGGGTTGGGAACACTAGTTATCAACTAGCAAGTACAAGGACCTTCAACAAGCAGTGGCACGGTATGGCTAGCGTGCACAGTGACCAACCAAAGGATGCATACGTCACTGACTACGACCGAATAAGTCCGCTATGTGTGGTCAACATTGAAAACTCATAACACGAGTCACAAATGGTCAGAGGGAGAGTCAATGGTTCGGGAAGCCAATGTATTGACTGGTAAGGACAAAGAACTTCAATACGTAGTGGCACGGTGTGGCTAATATGCACACCAAACAACCAAAGTAGGCATATGTCACTGATCATGACCGGAGAATTTCAATATGGGTGGTCACCATTGACCAACCATAACACGAGTCACAAACGGCCAGCAGAGAAAACAATTCTATGGGGAATCGGTTCTCAACTACCAAGTACAACGACCGTCAGTCATTAGTAGCACGGTGTGGCTACCATGCACAATGACCTACCAAAGTAGTTATATGTACTGCCTTTGACCAAAGAAATCCGCTATGTGTGGTCAACGTTGACAACTCATAAAATCAGTCACAAGTGGTCAGAGGGGGAAACAATGGTTTGGGAACACCAGGTATCAAATAGCAAGCACAAGGGGCTTCAATACGATGTGGCACGGTGTGGAGACCATGCACGATGACCAACCAAAGTAGGCATATGTCACTGACCATGACCAAATAATGTCACCAAGTGTGGTAAACTTTGAAAACTCATAACACGAGTCACAAATGGTCAGGGTGGAAGATAATGGTTTGTGAATACTAGTTATCGACTAGCAAGTACAAATACCTTCAATATGTAGTGGCACAGTGTGGCTTCAATGCACGGTGACCAACCAAAGTATGCAGATGTCACTAACCATGACCAACAAAATTCACTTCATGTGGTCAACGTTGAAAACGCATAACACGAGTCACAAATGGTCAGAGGGGAAAACAATGAGTTTGGAACACTAGTTATCAACTAGCAAGTATAAAGACCCTCAACAAGCAGTGGCACGGTATGGCTAGCGTGCACAGTGACCAACCAAAGGATGCATACGTCACTGACTACGACCGAATAAGTCCACTATGTGTGGTCAACATTGACAACTCATAACACGAGTCACAAATGGTCAGAGGGAGAGACAATGGTTTGGGAAGCCTATGTATTGACTATAAAGGACAAAGAACTTCAATACGTAGTGGCACGGTGTGGCTAATATGCACACGAAACAACCAAACTAGGCATATGTCACTGATCATGACCAGAGACTTTCAATATGGGTGGTCAACATTGACCAACCATAACACGAGTCACAAACGGTCAGGAGAGGAAACAATGCTATGGGAATATTGGTTCTCAACTACCAAGTACAACGACCGTCAATCAGTAGTAGCACGGTGTGGCTACCATGCTTAATGACCAACCAAAGTAGGCATATATACTGCCTTTGAGCAAAGAAATCCGTTGTGTGTGGTCGACGTTGACAACTCATAATACGAGTCGCAAATGGTCAGAGGGGGAAGCAATGGTTTGGGAACACCAGGTATCAAATAGCAAGCACAAGGAGCTTCAATACGTTGTGGCACGGTGTGGAGACCATGCACGATGACCAACCAAAGTAGGCACATGTCACTCACCATGACCAGATAATATCACTAAGTGTGGTAAACTTTGACAACTCATAACACAAGTCACAAATGGTCAGGGTGGAAGATAATGGTTTGTGAATACTAGTTATCGACTAGCAAGTACAAATACCTTCAATATGTAGTGGCACAATGTGGCTTCAATGCATGGTGACAAACCAAAGTATGCAGATGTCACTAACCATGACCAACAAATTTCACTTCATGTGGTCAACGTTGAAAAGGCATAACACGAGTCACAAATGGTCAGAGGGGAAAACAATGAGTTGGGAACACTAGTTATCAACTAGCAAGTACAAAGACCCTCAACAAGCAGTGGCACGGTATGGCTAGCGTGCACAGTGACCAACTAAATGATGCATACGTCACTGACTACGACCGAATAAGTCCACTATGTGTGGTCAACATTGACAACTCATAACACGAGTCACAAATGGTCAGAGTGAGAGACAATGGTTTGGGAAGCCTATGTATTCACTGTAAAGGACAAATACATTCAATACGTCGTGGCACGGTGTGGCTAATATGCACACGAAACAACCAAACTAGGCATATGTCACTGGTCATGACCAGAGACTTTCAATATGGGTGGTCGACATTGACCAACCATAACACGAGTCACAAACGGTCAGGAGAGGAAACAATGCTATGGGAATATTGGTTCTCAACTACCAAGTACAACGACCGTCAATCAGTAGTAGCACAATGTAACTACCATGGCCAATGACCAATCAAAGTAGGCATATATACTGCCTTTGAGCAAAGAAATCCGTTGTGTGTGGTCGACGTTGACAACTCATAATACGAGTCGCAAATGGTCAGAGGGGGAAGCAATGGTTTGGGAACACCAGGTATCAAATAGGAAGCACAAGGAGCTTCAATACGTTGTGGCACGGTGTGGAGACCATGCACGATGACCAACCAAAGTAGGCATATGTCACTCACCATGACCAGATAATATCACTAAGTGTGGTAAACTTTGACAACTCATAACACGAGTCACAAATGGTCAGGGTGGAAGATAATGGTTTGTGAATACTAGTTATCGACTAGCAAGTACAAATACCTTCAATATGTAGTGGCACGGTGTGGCTTCAATGCACAGTGACCAACCAACTTATGCATATGTCACTAAACATGACCAACAAAGTTCACTTCATGTGGTCAACGTTGAAAACGTATAACAAGAGTCACAAATGGTCAGAGGAGAAAACCATGGGTTGGGAACACTAGTTATCAACTAGCAAGTACAAAGACCTTCAACAAGTAGTGGCACGGTATGGCTAGCGTGCACAGTGACCAACCCAACGATGCATACGTCACTGACTACGACCGAATAAGTCCACTATGTGTGGTCAACATTGACAACTCATAACACGAGTCACAAATGGTTAGAGGGAGAGACAATGGTTTGGGATGCCTATGTATTGACTAGAAAGGACAAAAAACTCCAATACGTAGTGGCATGGTGTGGCTAATATGCACACCAAACAACCAAACTAGGCATATGTCACTGATCATGACCACAGAATTTCAATATGGGTGGTCAACGTTGAGCAACCATAACACGAGTCACAAATGGTCAGGAGAGGAAAGAATGCTATGGGAATATCGGCTCTCAACTACCAAGTACAACGACCTTCAGTCAGTAGTAGCACGGTGTGGCTACCATGCACAATGACCGGCCAAAGTAGGCATATGTACTACCTTTGACCAAAGAAATCCGCTGTGTGTGGACAACGTTGACAACTCATAATACGAGTCACAAATGGTCAGAGGGGGAAACCATGGTTTGGGAACACCAGGTATCAAATAGCAAGCACAAGGGGCTCCAATACATTGTGGCATAGTGTGGAGACCATGCACGATGACCAGCCAAAGTAGGCATATGTCACTAACCATGACCAAATAATGTCACTAAGTGTGGTAAACTTTGACAACTCATAACACGACTCACAAATGATCAGGGTGGAAGATAGTGGTTTGTGGATACTAGTTATCGACTAGCAAGTACAAATACCTTCAATATGTAGTGGCACAATGTGGCTTCAATGCACAGTGACCATCCAAACTATGCATATGTCATCGACCATGACAAAAAAATCGCACTTCATGTGGTCAATGTTGACAACTCACAACACGAGTCACAGATATTCAGAGGGGGTAGCAATGGTTTGGGAACACTAGCTATCAACTAGAAAGCACATAGACCTTCGGTACGTAGTGAAATGGCGTGGTAACCATCTATAGTGACAACCCAAAATAGGCATATGTCACTAACCATGACTAAACGGATTTCACAGTGTGTGATCAACGTTGAAAACCCATAACATGAGTCACAAATGGTCAGAGGGGGGAACCATGGGTTGGGAACACTAGTTATTTACTAGCAAGTAGAAATATTTTCAACTAGTGGCACGGTGTGGCTAGCATGCACAGTGACCAACCAAAGGATGCATGTGTCACTGACTATGACCGAAGAAGTCCACTATGTACGGTCAACATTGACAACTCATAACACGAGTCAGAAATGATCAGAGGGAGAGACAATGATTTGGGAACCCTATATATCAACATGAAAGGACAAAGAACTTCAATACGTAGTGGCACGTTGTGGCTAGTATGCACACCAAACAACCAAAACCAGGCATATGTCACTGACCATGACCAGAGATTTTCAATATGGGTGGTCAACATTCACCAACCACAACACGAGTCACAAACGGTCAGAGGGGGAAACAATGGTCTGGGAATATCAGTTCTCAACTAGCAATTACAGCGACCTTCAATCATTATAAGCACGGTGTGGCTACCATGCACAATGACCGACCAAAGTAGGCAAATATACTGCCTTTGACCAAAGAAATCCACTGTGTGTGGTCAATGTTGACAACTCATAATAGGAGTCACAAATGGTCAGAGGGGGAGACAATGGATTGGGAACACCAGGTATCAACTAGCAAGCACAAGGACCTTCAATACGCTGTGCCACGTAGTGGATACCATGCACGATGTCCAACCAAAGTAGGCATATGTCACTGACCATGACCAAATAATGTCACTAAGTGTTGTAAACTTTGACAACTCATAACACGAGTCACACATTGTCAGGGTGCAAGATAATGGTTTGTGAATACTAGTTATCGACTAGCAAGTACAAATACCTTCAATATGTAGTGGCACCGTGTGGCTACAATGCACAGTGACCAACCAAAGTATGCACATGTCACTGACCATGACCAACAAATTTCACTTCATGTGGTCAACGTTGACAACTCACAACACGAGTTACTGATAGTCAGAGGGGGGTAACAATGGTTTGGAAACACTAGCTATCAGCTAGAAAGCACAAAGACCTTCAATACATAGTGACACGGCGTGGTAACCAATGACAGTGACAAACCAAACTAGGCATATGTTACTAACCATGACCAAAGAATTTCAATATGGGTGGTCAACGTTCACAACCCATAACATGAGTCACAAATGGTCAGAGAGGAAACAATGGTTCCAAAACGCTATGTATCTTCTAGCAAGTACAAATATCTTTCGTGTGTACTGGCACGGTGTGGCTACCGTGCACAATGACCTATCCAAGTAGGCATACATCACTGCTCATGACCAAAGAAGTTTAGCGTGTGTGGTCAACGATCACAAGTCATAATACAAGTAAAAAATGGGCAGAGGGAGAAACAATGGTTTGGAAATACGTGGCATCGACTAGCAAGTACAAAGACCTTCGATAAGTGGTGGCACGGTGTGGCTACCATGCACAATGACCAACCAAAGTACCGTACTGCTACATGAAAGTTTGGGGTTTTTTAATTATAGTTACGAAATAAAGTGTGTTTTGGCTATGGTATTTATGAACAAATACAAAATGTGTGGGTTGAGTTCCACACAAACACAAAATAATTTGTATGCTGTCTCGGTTCAAACCCAGAAGGAGCATAGCTATGAAGCCTCGAATTCAAATGGCCAAAACATACCTCCTCGTGCGCCTCGCTCCTGACGCGAAGGGCTGGACTACATGCCACGTCACACGCGTGGACTCGCCGCTCTCATGCGAGCAACCAGTCCACGGCTGAAATAGCGGGCTACTCAGCCGCAACTATGCAAATCCGTGCGGTCAAGGCCGAGCGGCCTCAGCGAGGAGTTCAACGTGACGGACCGGAGAATAAAGACAAAACCTCAGTCAGACGCCTAAATACAAAATAAGCTGTCGTAATTCCACACAAATACAAAAAAAAACCTAAGAAAAGATATGTAAAAAACCTTTTACGTGGCAGTGCGGTATTCTTGTGTCACTGAATATCATAAAACGAGTTTCACTGTGTGTTGTCAACTTTCCTTCTTACGGCTGGTCAATCGGAGCAATGGTTGAGAGGTTATTCAAGCTCGAAGTTGCAAATTTTGAATTCCCGTCTACGTCACTTCTTTATGAATAAACTAACATTGTTATCATTCATAACTTTGAAAACTACCCTCTAATCTTACACCCCCTTATTTAATGCCCTTTACACATAGGAACCCTTATAATGTCATTTGGACGTCATATGAACACTGTGTGAGTTGGCTTAGTGCTTATAGAGTTAGATTCTGGAGTGGTAGGTCCTAGGTTTGAATCATTGTACGCGCAATATAGAATAGGCTCGCGACCTGGGGGGGGGGGGGGGGCCGTGTTGTGATACATCAACTCTACCTTCGAGCCTAAGCTGTGGGGGGAGTGGTAGGGGGGGTGTCATAATGCGGTCGCAAATCTGTCCTCCAGGTCGTCCACGGAACATCCCTCTAGGGGGGTGGGAGGGAGTATTCCAGTGAAGGCACCTACGCGTAACAAATCAACAAAAACCGACCTGGTTCAAAGGGAGAAACCTTTTGCTATTTATTGACTAGCAAGTGTGGTAAACTTTGACAACTCATAACACGAGTCACAAATGGTCAGGGTGGAAGATAATGGTTTGTGAAGACTAGTTATCGACTAGCAAGTACAAATACCTTCAAAATGTAGGGGCACAATGTGGCTTCAATGCACAGTGACCAACCAAAGTATGCATATGTCACTGACCATGACCAACAAATTTCACTTCATGTGGTCAACGTTGAAACCGCATAACACGAGTCACAAATGGTCAGAGGGGAAAACAATGGGTTGGGAACACTAGTTATAGACTAGCAAGTATAAAAACCTTCAACCAGCAGTGGGACGGTATGGCTAGCGTGCACAGTGACCAACCAAAGGATGCATACGTCACTGACTACGACCGAATAAATCCACTATGTGTGGTCAACATTGACAACTCATAACACGAGTCACAAATGATCAGAGGGGGAGACAATGGTTTGGGAAGCCTATGTATTGACTATAAAAGACAAAGAACTTCAATACGTAGTGGCACGGTGTGGCTAATATGCACACCAAACAAGCAAACTAGGCATATGTCACTGATCATGGCCACAGAATTTCAATATGGGTGGTCAACGTTGACCAACCATAACACGACTCACAAACGGTCAGGAGAGGAAACAATGCTATGGGAATATCGGCTCTCAACTACCAAGTACAACGACCTTCAGTCAGTAGTAGCACGATGTGGCTACCATGCACAATGACCGACCAAACTAGGCATATGTACTGCCTTTGACCAAAGAAATCCGCAGTGTGTGGTCAACGTTGACAACTCATGATACGAGTCACAAATGGTCAGAGGGGGAAACAATGGTTTGGGAACAACAAGTATCAAATAGCAAGCACAAGGGGCTTCAATACGCTGTGGCACGGTGTGGAGACCATGCACGATGACCAACCAAAGTAGGCATATGTCACTGACCATGACCAAATAATGTCACCAAGTGTGGTAAACTTTGACAACTCATAACACAAGTCACAAATCGTCAGGGTGGAAGATAATGGTTTGTGAATACTAGTTATCGACTAGCACCTACAAATACCTTCAATATGTAGTGGCACAATGTGGCTTCAATGCACAGTGACCAACCAAAATATGCATATGTCACTGACCATGACTACTAGATTTCACTTCATGTGGTCAACGTTGAAAACGCATAACACGAGTCACAAATGGTCTGAGGGGAAAACATTGGGGTGGGAACACTAGTTATCAACTAGCAAGTACAAAGACCTTCAACAAGCAGTGGCACGGTATGGCTAGCGTGCTCAGTGACCAACCAAAGGATATATACGTCACTGACTACAACCGAATCAATCCACTTTGTGTGGTCAACATTGACAACTCATAACACGAGTCACAAATGGTCAAAGGGAGATACAATGGCTCGGGAAGCCAATGTATTGACTAGAAAGGATAAAGAACTTCAATACGTAGTGGAACGGTGTGGCTAATATGCACACCAAACAACCAAACTAGGCATATGTCACTGATCATGACCGGAGAATTTCAATATGGGTGGTCACCATTGACCAACCATAACACGAGTCACAAATGGTCAGAGGGGGAAACAATGGTTTGGGAACACCAGGTATCAAATAGTAAGCACAAGGGGCTTCAATACGCTGTGGCACGGTGTGGAGACTATGCACGATGACCAACCAAAGTAGGCATATGTCACTGATCATGACCGGAGAATTCCAATATGGGTGGTCACCATTGACCAACCATAACACGAGTCACAAATGGTCAGAGGGGGAAACAATGGTTTGGGAACACCAGGTATCAAATAGTAAGCACAAGGGGCTTCAATACGCTGTGGCACGGTGTGGAGACTATGCACGATGACCAACCAAAGTAGGCATATGTCACTGATCATGACCGGAGAATTCCAATATGGGTGGTCACCATTGACCAACCATAACACGAGTCACAAACGGCCAACAGAGAAAACAATGCTATGGGGAATCGGTTCTCAACTACCAAGTACAACGACCGTCAGTCAGTAGTAGCACGGTGTGGCTACCATGCACAATGACCTACCAAAGTAGGCATATGTACTACCTTTGACTTAAGAAATCCGCTATGTGTGGTCAACGTTGACACCTCATAATACCAGTCACAAATCGTCAAAGGGGAAACAATGGTTTGGGAACACCAGGTATCAAATAGTAAGCACAAGGGGCTTCAATACGATGTGGCACGGTGTGGAGACCATGCACGATGACCAACCAAAGTAGGCATATGTCACTGACCATGACCAAATAATGTCACCAAGTTTGGTAAACTTTGACAACTCATAACACGAGTCACAAATGGTCAGGGTGGAAGATAATGGGTTGTGAATACTAGTTATCGACTAGCAAGTACAAATACCTTCAATATGTAGTGGCACAATGTGGCTTCAATGCACGGTGACCAACCAAAGTATGTAGATGTCACTAACCATGACCAACAAATTTCACTTCATGTGGTCAACGTTGAAAACGCATAACACGAGTCACAAATGGTCAGAGGGGAAAACAATGAGTTGGGAACACTAGTTATCAACTGGCAAGTACAAAGACCTTCAACAAGCAGTGGCACGGTATTGCTAGCATGCACAGCGACCAACCAAAGGATGCATACGTAACTGACTACGACCGAATAAGTCCACTATGTACGGTCAACATTGATAACTCATAACACGAGTCACAAATGGTCAGATGGAGAGACAATGGTTTGGGAAGCCTATGTATTGACTAGAAAGGACAAAGAACTTCAATACGTAGTGGCACGGTGTGGCTAATATGCACACGAAACAACCAAACTAGGCATATGTCACTGAGCATGACCAGAGAATTTTAATATGGGTGGTCAACATTGACCAACCATAACACGAGTCACAAACGGTCAAGAGATGAAACAATGTTATGGGAATATTGGTTCTCAACTACCAAGTACAATGACCATCAATCAGTAGTAGCACGGTGTGGCTACCATGCACAATGACCGACCAAAGTAGGCATATGTACTGCCTTTGACCAAAGAAATCTGCTGTGTGTGGTCAACGTTGACAACTCATAATACGAGTCACAAATGGTCAGAGGGGGAAACAATGGGTTGGGAACACCAGGTATCAAATAGCAAGCACAAGGGGCTTCAATACATTGTGGCACGGTGTGGAGACCATGCACGATGACCAGCCAAAGTATGCATATGTCACTAACCATGACCAAAAAATGTCACTAAGTGTGGTAAACTTTGACAACTCATAACACGACTCACAAATGGTCAGAGTGGAAGATAATGGTTTGTGGATACTAGTTATCGACTAGCAAGTACAAATACCTTCAATATGTAGTGGTACAGTGTGGCGTCAATGCACAGTGACCATTCAAAGTATGCATATGTCACTGACCATGAAAACAAAATCTCACTTCATGTGGTCAATGTTGACAACTCACAACACGAGTCACAGATGTTCAGAGGGGGTAGCAATGCTTTGGGAACACTAGCTATCAACTAGAAAGCACATAGACATTCGATACGTAGTGAAACGGCGTGGTAACCATGTACAGTGACAAACCAAAGTAGGCATATGTCACTAACCATGACCAAACGGATTTCACAGTGTGTGGTCAACTTTGAAAACTCATAAGATGAGTCACAAATGGTCAGAGGGGGGAACCATGGGTTGGGAGCACTAGTTATTAACTAGCAAGTAGAAAGATTTTCAACAAGTAGTGGCACGGTGTGGCTAGCATGCACAGTGACCAACCAAAGGATGCATGTGTCACTGACTATGACCGAAGAAGTCCACTATGTACGGTCAACATTGACAACTCATAAGACGAGTCACAAATGGTCAGAGGGAGAGACAATGGTTTGGGAACCCTATATATTGACTGGAAACGACAAAGAACTTCAATACGTAGTGGCACGTTGTGGCTAATATGCACACCAAACAACCAAAACCAGGCATATGTCACAGACCATGACCAAAGATTTTCAATATGGGTGGTCAACATTCACCAACCACAACACGAGTCACAAACGGTCAGAGGGGGAAACAATGGTCTGGGAATATCAGTTATCAACTAGCAAGTACAGCGACCTTCTATCATTATAAGCACGGTGTGGCTACCATACACAATGACCGACCAAAGTAGGCACATGTACTGCCTTTGACCAAAGAAATCCGCTGTGTGTGGTCAATGTTGACAACTCATAATAGGAGTCACAAATGGTCAGAGGGGGGGAATATGGTTTGGGAACACCAGGTATCAACTAGGAAGGACAAGGACCTTCAATAAGCTGTGCCACGGAGTGGATACCATACACGATGTCCAACCAAAGTAGTCATATGTCACTGACCATGACCAAATAATGTCACTAAGTGTTGTAAACTTTGACAACTCATAACACGAGTCACAAATTGTCAGGGTGCAAGATAATGGTTTTTGAATACTAGTTATCGACTAGCAAGTACAAATACCTTCAATATGTAGTGGCACCGTGTGGCTACAATGCACAGTGACCAACCAAAGTATGCACATGTCACTGACCATGACCAACAAATTTCACTTCATGTGGTCAACGTTGACAACTCACAACACAAGTTACTGATAGTCAGAGGGGGTTAACAATGGTTTGGAAACACTAGCTATCAACTAGAAAGCACAAAGACCTTCAATACATAGTGACACGGCGTGGTAACCACTGACAGTGACAAACCAAACTAGGCATATGTTACTAACCATGACCAAAGGATTTCAATATGGGTGGTCAGCGTTCACAACCCATAACATGAGTCACAAATGGTCAGAGAGGAAACAATGGTTCCAAAACGCTATGTATCTTCTAGCAAGTACAAATATCTTTCGTGTGTATTGGCACGGTGTGGCTACCGTGCACAATGACCTATCCAAGTAGGCATACATCACTGCTCATGACCAAAGAAGTTTAGCGTGTGTGGTCAATGATCACAAGTCATAATACAAGTAAAAAATGGGCAGAGGGAGAAACAATGGTTTGGAAATACGTGGCATCGACTAGCAAGTACAAAGACCTTCGATAAGTGGTGGCACGGTGTGGCTACCATGCACTATGACCAACCAAAGTACCGTACTGCTACATGAAAGTTTGGGGTTTTTTAATTATAGTTACGAAATAAAGTGTGTTTTGGCTATGGTATTTATGCACAAATACAAAATGTGTGGGTTGAGTTCCCCACAAACACAAAATAATTTGTATGTTGTCTCGGTTCAAACCCAGAAGGAGCATAGTTATGAAGCCTCGAATTCAAATGGCCAAAACATACCTCCTCGTGCGCCTCGCTCCTGACGCGAAGGGCTGGACTACATGCCACGTCACACACGTGGACTGGCCGCTCCCATGCGAGCGACCAGTCCACGGCTGAAATAGCGGGCTACTCAGCCGCGACTATGCAAATCCGTGCGGTCAAGGCCGAGCGGCCTCAGCGAGGAGTTCAACGTGACGGACCGGAGAATAAAGACAAAACCTCAGTCAGACCCCAATTTCACACAAATACAAAATAAGCGGTCGTAATTCCACACAAATACAAAAAAAAACGTAAGAAAAGATATGTAAAAAACCTTTTACGTGGCAGTACGGTATTCTTGTGTCACTGAATATCATAAAAAGAGTTTCAATGTGTGTTGTCAACTATCCTTTTTACGGCTGGTCAATCGGAGCAATGGTTGAGAGGTTATTCAAGCTCGAAGTTGCAAAATTTGAATTCCCGTCTACGTCAATTCTTTCTGAAAAAACTAACATTGTTATCATTCATAACTTTGAGAACTACCCTCTAACCTTACACCCCCTTATTTAATGCCCTTTACACATAGGAACCCATATAATGTCATTTGGACGTCATATGAACACCGTGTGAGTTGGCTTAGTGCTTATAGAGTTAGATTCTGGAGCGGTAGATTCGTACGCGCAATATAGAATAGGCTCGCGACCTGGGGGGGAGCGGCCGTGTTGTGATACATCAACTCTACCTTCGAGCCTAAGCCGTGTGTGGGGGGGGTAGGGGGGTGTCATAATGCGGTCGCAAATCTGTCCTCCAGGTCGTCCACGGAACATCCCTCTAGGGGGGTGGGAGGGAGTATTCCAGTGAAGGCACCTACGCGTAACAAATCAACAAAAACCGACCTGGTTCAAAGGGAGAAACCTTTTGCTATTTATTGACTAGCAAGTGTGGTAAACTTTGACAACTCATAACACGAGTCACAAATGGTCAGGGTGGAAGATAATGGTTTGTGAATACTAGTTATCGACTAGCAAGTACACATACCTTCAAAATGTAGGGGCACAATGTGGCTTCAATGCACAGTGACCAACCAAAGTATGCATATGTCACTGACCATGACCAACAAATTTCACTTCATGTGGTCAACGTTGAAACCGCATAACACTAGTCACAAATGGTCAGAGGGGAAAACAATGGGTTGGGAACACTAGTTATAGACTAGCAAGTATAAAAACCTTCAACTAGCAATGGCACAATATGGCTAGCGTGCACAGTGACCAACCAAAGGATGCATACGTCACTGACTACGACCGAATAAGTCCACTATGTGTGGTCAACATTGACAACTCATAACACGAGTCAAAAATGATTAGAGGGAGAGACAATGGTTTGGGAAGCCTATGTATTGACTAGAAAGGACAAAGAACTTCAATACGTAGTGGAACGGTGTGGCTAATATGCACACCAAACAAGAAAACTAGGCATATGTCACTGATCATGACCACAGAATTTCAATATGGGTGGTCAACATTGACCCACCATAACACGACTCACAAACGGTCAGGAGAGGAAACAATGCTATGGGAATATCGGCTCTCAACTACCAAGTACAACGACCTTCAGTCAGTAGTAGCACGATGTGGCTACCATGCACAATGACCGACCAAACTAGGCATATGTACTGCCTTTGACCAAAGAAATCCGCAGTGTGTGGTCAACGTTGACAACTCATGATACGAGTCACAAATGGTCAGAGGGGGAAACAATGGTTTGGGAACACCAAGTATCAAATAGCAAGCACAAGGGGCGTCAATAGGATGTAGCACGGTGTGGAGACCATGCACGATGACCAACCAAAGAAGGCATATGTCACTGACCATGACCAAATAATGTCACCAAGTGTGGTAAACTTTGACAACTCATAACACAAGTCACAAATCGTCAGGGTGGAAGATAATGGGTTGTGAATACTAGTTATCGACTAGCAAGTACAAATACCTTCAATATGTAGTGGCACAATGTGGCTTCAATGCACGGTGACCAACCAAAGTATGCAGATGTCACTAACCATGACCAACAAATTTCACTTCATGTGGTCAACGTTGAAAACGCATAACACGATTCACAAATGGTCAGAGGGGAAAACAATGGGTTGGGAACACTAGTTATCAACTAGCAAGTACAAAGACCTTCAACAAGCAGTGGCACGGTATGGCTAGCGTGCACAATGACCAGCCCAATGATGCATACGTCACTGACTACGGCCCAATCAGTCCACTATGTGTGGTCAACATTGACAACTCATAACACGATTCACAAATGGTCAGAGGGAGAAACAATGGTTTGGGAAGCCTATGTATTGACTAGAAAGGACAAAGAACTTCAATACGTAGTGGCACGGTGTGGCTAATATGCCCACCAAACAACCAAACTAGGCATATAGCACTGATCATGACCAGGGAATTTCAATATGGATGGTCAACGTTGACCAACCATAACACGACTCACAAACGGTCAGGAGAGGAAACAGTGCTGTGGAAATATCGGTTCTCAACTACCAAGTACAACGACCTTCAGTCAGTACTAGCACGATGTGGCTACCATGCACAATGAACGACCAAAGTAGGCATATGTACTGCCTTTGACCAAAGAAATCCGCTGCGTGGGGTCAACGTTGACAACTCATAATATGAGTCACAAATGGTCAGAGGGGGAAACAATGGTTTGGGAACACCAAGTATCAAATAGCAAGCACAAGGGGCTTCAATACGCTGTGGCACGGTGTGGAGACCATGCACGATGACCAACCAAAGTAGGCATATGTCACTGACCATGACCAAATAATGTCACCAAGTATGGTAAACGTTGCCAACTCATAACACGAGGCACAAATGGTCAGGGTGGAAGATAATGGTTTGTGAATACTAGTTATCGACTAGCAAGTACAAATACCTTCAATATGTAGTGGCACAGTGTGGCTTCAATGAACAGTGACCAACAAAAGTATGCATATGTCACTAACCATGACTAACAGCTTTCACTTCGTGTGGTCAACGTTGAAAACGCATAACACGAGTCACAAATGGTCAGAGGGGAAAACAATGCGTTGGGAACACTAGTTATCAACTAGCAAGTACAAAAACCTTCAACAAGCAGTGGCACGGTATTGCTAGCATGCACAGCGACCAACCAAAGGATGCATACGTAACTGACTACGACCGAATAAGTCCACTATGTGTGGTCAACATTGACAACTCATAACACGAGTCACAAATGGTCAGAGGGAGAGACAATGGTTTGGGAAGCCTATGTATTGACTAGAAAGGACAAAGAACTTCAATACGTAGTGGGACGGTGTGGCTAATATGCACACAAAACAACCAAACTAGGCATATGTCACTGATCATGACCAGAGAATTTTAATATGGGTGGTCAACATTCACCAACCATAGCACGAGTCACAAACGGTCAGGAGATGAAACAATGCTATGGGAATATTGGTTCTCAACTACCAAGTACAATGACCGTCAATCAGTAGTAGCACGGTGTGGCTACCATGCACAATGACCGACCAAAGTAGGCATGTGTACTGCCTTTGACCAAAGAAACCCGCTGTGTGTGGTCAACGTTGACAACTCATAATACGAGTCACAAATGGTCAGAGGGGGAAGCAATGGTTTGGGAACACCCGGTATCAAATAGCAAGTACAAGGGGCTTCAATACGTTGTGGCATTGTGTGGAGACCATGCACGATGACCAACCAAAGTAGGCATATGTCACAAACCATGACCAAATAATGCCACTAAGTGTGGTAGACTTTGACAACTCATAACACGAGTCACAAATGGTCAGGGTGGAAGAGAATGGTTTGTGAATACTAGTTATTGACTAGCAAGCACAAACACCTTCAATAGGTAGTGGCACAATGTGGCTACAAAGCACAGTGACCAACCAAAGTATGCATATGTCACTAACCATGACCAACAAATTTCACTTCATGTGGTCAACGTTAAAAACGCATAACACGATTCACAAATGGTCAGAGGGGGCACCAATGGATTGTCAACACTAGTTATCAACCCGCAAGTACAAAGACCTTCAACAAGCAGTGGCACGGTATGGCTAGCGTGCACGGTGACCAACGAAAGGATGCATACGTCACTGACTACAACCGAATAAGTCCACTATGTGTGGTCATCATTGACAACTCATAACACAAGTGACAAATGATCAGCGGGAGAGACAATGGTTTGGGAAGCCTATGTATTGACTAGAAAGGACAAAGAACTTCAATACGTAGTGGCACGGTGTGGCTAATATGCACACCAAACAACCAAACTGGGCATATGTCACCGATCATGACTACAGAATTTCAATAGAGGTGGTCAACGTTGACCAACCATAACACGAGTCACAAACGGTCAGGAGAGGAAACAATGCTATGGGAATATCGGTTCACAACTACCAAGTAAAACGACCTTCAGTCAGTAGTAGCACGGTGTGGCTACCTTGCACAATGACCAACCAAACTAGGCATATGTACTCCCTTTGACCAAAGAAATCCGCTGTGTGTGGTCAACGTCGACAACTCATAATACAAGTCACAAATGGTCAGAGGGAGAAACAATGGTTTGGGAACACCAAGTATCAAATAGCAAGCACAAGGGGCATCAATACGCTGTGGCACGGTGTGGAGACCATGCACGATGACCAACCAAAGTAGGCATATGTCACTGACCATGGCCAAATAATGTCACCAAGTGTGGTAAACTTTGACAACTCATAACAGGAGTCACAAATGGTCAGGGTGGAAGATAATGGTTTGTGAATACTAGTTATCGACTAGCAAGTACAAATACCTTCAATATGTAGTGGCACAATGTGGCTTCAATGCACAGTGACCAACCAAAGTATGCAGATGTCACTAACCATCACCAACAAATTTCACTTCATGTGGTCAACATTGAAAACGCATAACACGAGTCACAAATGGTCAGAGGGGAAAACAATGTGTTAAGAACACTAGTTATCAACTAGCAAGTACAAAGACCTTCAACAAGCAGTGGCACGGTATGGCTAGCGTGCACAGTGACCAACCAAAGGATGCATACGTCACTGACTACGACCGAATAAGTCCACTATGTGTGGTCATCATTGACAACTCATAACACAAGTGACAAATGATCAGCGGGAGAGACAATGGTTTGGGAAGCCTATGTATTGACTAGAAAGGACAAACAACTTCAATACGTAGTGGCACGGTGTGGCTAATATGCACACCAAACAACCAAACTAGGCATATGTTACAGATCATGACCGGAGAATTTCAACATGGGTGGTCAACATTGACCAACCATAACACGAGTCACAAACGGTCAGCAGAGAAAACAATGCTATGGGAATATCGGTTCTCAACTACCAAGTACAACGACCGTCCATCAGTAGTAGCACGGTGTGGCTACCATGCACAATGACCGACCAAAGTAGGCATATTTACTACCGTTGACCAAAGAAATCCGCGGTGTGTGGTCAACGTTGACAACTCATAATTCCAGTCACAAATGGTCAGAGGGGGAAACAATGGTTTGGGAACACCAGGTATCAAATAGCAAGCACAAGGGGCTTCAATAGGATGTGGCACGGTGTGGAGACCATGCACGATGACCAACCAAAGTAGGCATATGTCACTGACCATGACCAAATAATGTCACCAAGTGTGGTAAACTTTGACAACTCATAACACGAGTCACAAATGGTCAGGGTGGAAGATAATGGTTTGTGAATACTAGTTATTGACTAGCAAGTACAAATACATTCAATATGTAGTAGCACAATGTGGCTTCAATGCACAGTGACCAACCAAAGTATGTAGATGTCACTAACCATGACCAACAAATTTCACTTCATGTGGTCAACGTTGAAATCGCATAACACGAGTCACAAATGGTCAGAGGGGAAAACAATGGGTTGGGAACACTAGTTATCAACTAGCAAGTACAAAGACCTTCAACAAGCAGTGGCACGGTATGGCTAGCGTACACAGTGACCAACCAAAGGATGCATACATCACTGACTACGACCGAATAAGTCCACTATGTGTGATCAACATTGACAACTCATAACACGAGTCATAAATGGTCAGAGGGAGAGACAATGGTTTGGGAAGTCTATGTATTGACTATAAAGGAAAACAAACTTCAATACGTAGTGGCACGGTGTGGCTAATATGCACACGAAACAACCAAACTAGGCATATGTCACTGATCATGACCAGAGACTTTCAATATGGGTGGTCAACATTGACCAACCATAACACGAGTCACAAACGGTCAGGAGAGGAAACAATGCTATGGGAATATTGGTTCTCAACTACCAAGTACAACGACCGTCCATCAGTAGTAGCACGGTGTGGCTACCATGCACAATGACTGACCAAAGTAGGCATGTATACTGCCTTTGAGCAAAGAAATCCGTTGTGTGTGGTCAACGTTGACAACTCATAATACAAGTCGCAAATGGTCAGAGGGGGAAGCAATGGTTTGGGAACACCAGGTATCAAATAGCAAGCACAAGGAGCTTCAATACGTTGTGGCACGGTATGGAGACTATGCACGATGACCAACCAAAGTAGGCATATGTCACTGACCATGACCAAATAATGTCACTAAGTGTGGTAAACTTTGACAACTCATAACACGAGTCACAAATGGTCAGGGTGGAAGAGAATGGTTTGTGAATACTAGTTATCGACTAGCAAGTACAAATACCTTCAATATGTAGTGGCACGGCGTGGCTTCAATGCACAGTGACCAACCAAATCATGCATATGTCACTAACCATGACCAACAAATTTCACTTCATGTGGTCAACGTTGAAAACGTATAACAGGAGTCACAAATGGTCAGAGGGGAAAACAATGGGTGGGAAACACTAGTTATCAACTAGCAAGTA
Organism: Penium margaritaceum; assembly: GCA_023375785.1. Lineage (NCBI taxonomy): Eukaryota > Viridiplantae > Streptophyta > Zygnematophyceae > Desmidiales > Peniaceae > Penium > Penium margaritaceum. The sequence goes on from SZWC01000187.1 coordinate 174,255, forward strand.
CAAAGACCTTCAACAAGCAGTGGCACGGTATGGCTAGCGTGCACAGTGACCAACCCAAGGATGCATACGTCACTTACTACGACCGAATAAGTCAACTATGTGTGGTAAACATTGACAACTCATAACACGAGTCACAAATGGTCAGAGGGAGAGACAATGGTTTGGGAAGCCTATGTATTGACTGGAAAGGAAAAATAACTTCAATACGTAGTGGCACGGTGTGGCTTATGTGCACACCAAACAACCAAACTAGGCACATGTCACTGATCATGACTAGAGAATTTCAATATGGGTGGTCAACATTGACCAACCATAACACGAGTCACAAACGGTCAGGAGAGGAAACAATGCTGTGGGAATATTGGTTCTCAACTACCAAGTACAACGACATTCAGTCAGTAGTAGCACGGTGTGGCTACCATGCACAATGATCGGCCAAAGTAGGCATATGTACTGCCTTTGACCAAAGAAATCCGCTGTGTGCGGTCAACGTTGACAACTCATAATACGAGTCACAAATGGTCAGAGGGGGAAACAATGGTTTGGGGACACCAGGTATCAAATAGCAAGCACAATGGGGCTTCAATACATTGTGGCACGGTGTGGAGACCAAGCACGATGACCAGCCAAAGTAGGCATATGTCACTAACCATGACCAAATAATGTCACTAAGTGTGGTAAACTTTGACAACTCATAACACGACTCACAAATGGTCAGGGTGGAAGATAATGGTTTGTGGATACTAGTTATCGACTAGCAAGTACAAATACCTTCAATATGTAGTGGCACAATGTGGCTTCAATGCACAGTGACCATCCAAAGTATGCATATGTCACTGACCATGACAAAAAAATATCACTTCATGTGGTCAATGTTGACAACTCACAACACGAGTCACAGATATTCAGAGGGGGTAACAATGGTTTGGGAACACTAGCTATCAACTAGAAAGCACATAGACCTTCGATATGTAGTGAAACAGCGTGGTAACCATGTACAGTGACAAACCAAAGTAGGCATATGTCACTAACCATGACCAAACGGATTTCACAGTGTGTGGTCAACGTTGAAAACTCATAACATGAGTCACAAATGGTCAGAGGGGGGAACCATGGGTTGGGAACACTAGTTATTAACTAGCAAGTAGAAAGATTTTCAACAAGTAGTGGCACGGTGTGGCTAGCATGCACAGTGACCAACCAAAGGATGCATGTGTCACTGACTATGACCGAAGAAGTCCACTATGTACGCTCAACATTGACAACTCATAACACGAGTCAAAAATGGTCAGAGGGAGAGACAATGGTTTGGGAACCCTATATATTGACTGGAAATGACAAAGAACTTCAATACGTAGTGGCACGTTGTGGCTACTATGCACACCAAACAACCAAAACCAGGCATATGTCACTGACCATGACCAGAGATTTTCAATATGGGTGGTCGACATTCACCAACCACAACACGAGTCACAAATGGTCAGAGGGGGAAACAATGGTCTGGGAATATCAGTTCTCAACTAGCAAGTACAGCGACCTTCAATCATTATAAGCACGGTGTGGCTACCATGCACAATGACCAACCAAAGTAGGCACATGTACTGCCTTTGACCAAAGAAATCCGCTGTGTGTGGTCAATGTTGACAACTCATAATAGGAGTCACAAATGTTCAGAGGGGGAGACAATGGTTTGGGAACACCAGGTATCAACTAGCAAACACAAGGACCTTCAATAAGATGTGTCACGGAGTGGATACCATGCACGATGTCCAACCAAAGTAGGCATATGTCACTGACCATGACCAACAAATTTCACTTCATGTGGTCAACTTTGACAACTCACAACACGATTTACTGATAGTCAGAGGGTGGTAACAATGGTTTGGAAACACTAGCTATCAACTAGAAAGCACAAAGACCTTCAATACATAGTGATACGGCGTGGTAACCACTGACAGTGACAAACCAAACTAGGCATATGTTACTAACCATGACCAAAGAATTTCAATATGGGTGGTCAACATTCACAACCCATAACATGAGTCACAAATGGTCAGAGGGGGAAACAATGGTTTCAAAATGCTATGTATCTTCTAGCATGTACAAATATGTTTTGTGTGTATTGGCACGGTGTGGCTACCGTGCACAATGACCTATCCAAGTAGGCATACATATCTGCTCATGACCAATGAAGTTTAGCGTGTGGGGTCAACATTCACAACTCATAATACAAGTAAAAAATGGGCAGAGGGAGAAACAATGGTTTGGGAATATGTGGCATCGACTAGCAAGTACAAAGACCTTCGAAAAGTGGTGGCACGGTGTGGCTACCATGCACAATGATCAACCAAAGTATTCTTGTGTCACTGAATATCATAAAAAGAGTTTCACTGTGTATTGTCATCTTTCCTTCTTACGGCTGGTCAATCGGAGCAATGGTTGAGAGGTTATTCAAGCTCGAAGTTGCAAAATTTGAAATTCCGTCTGCGTCAATTCTTTATGAATAAACTAACCTTGTTATCATTCATAATTTTGAAAACTACCCTCTAATCTTACACCCCCTTATTTAATGCCCTTTACACATAGGAACCCTCATAATGTCATTTGGACGTCATATGAACACCGTGTGAGTTGGCTTATTGCTTATAGAGTTAGATTCTGGAGCGGTAGGTCCTAGGTTTGAATCCTCGTATGCGCAATATAGAATAGGCTCGCGACCTGGGGGGGGGGGGCGGCCGTGTTGTGATACCTCAACTCTACCTTCGAGCCTAAGCCGTGGGGGGGAGTAGGGGGGGTGTCATAATGCGGTCGCAAACCTGTCCTCCAGGTCGTCCACGGAACATCCCTCTAGGGGGTGGGAGAGAGTATTCCAGTGAAGGCACCTATGCGTAACAAATCAACAAAAACCGACCTGGTGTCAAGGGGAGAAACCTTTTGCTATTTATTGACTAGCAAGTGTGGTAAACTTTGACAGCTCATAACACGAGTCACAAATGGTCAGGGTGGAAGATAATGGTTTGTGAATACTAGTTATCGACTAGCAAGTACAAATGCCTTCAAAATTTAGGGGCACAATGTGGCTTCAATGCACAGTGACCAACCAAAGTATGCATATGTCACTAACCATGACCAACAAATTTCACTTCATGTGGTCAACGTTGAAACCGCATAACACGAGTCAAAAATGGTCAGAGGGGAAAACAATGGGTTGGGAACACTAGTTATAGACTAGCAAGTACAAAGACCTTCAACCAGCAGTGGCACGGTATGGCTAGCGTGCACAGTGACCAACCAAAGGATGCATACGTCACTGACTACGACCGAATAAGTCCACTATGTGTGGTCAACATTGACAACTCATAACACGAGTCACAAATGATGAGAGGGAGAGACAATGGTTTGGGAAGCCTATGTATTGACTATAAAGGACAAAGAACTTCAATACGTAGTGGTACTTTGTGGCTAATATGCACACCAAATAACCAAACTAGGCATATGTCACTGATCATGAACAGAGAATTTAAATATGGGTGGTCAACGTTGAACAACCATAACACGACTCACAAACATCAGGAGAGGAAAAAATGCTATGGGAATGTCGGTTCTCAACTACCAAGTACAACGACCTTCACTCAGTAGTAGCACGATGTGGCTACCATGCACAATGACCGACCAAACTAGGCATATGTACTGCCTTTGACCAAAGAAATCCGCTGTGTGTGGTCAACGTTGACAACTCATGATACGAGTCACAAATGGTCAGAGGGGGAAACAATGGTTTGGGAACACCCGGTATCAAATAGCAAGCACAAGGGGCTTCAATACGCTGTGGCACGGTGTGGAGACCGTGCACGATGACCAACCAAAGTAGGCATATGTCACTGACCATGACCAAATAATGTCACCAAGTGTGGTAAACTTTGACAACTCATAACACGAGTCACAAATGGTCAGGGTGGAAGATAATGGTTTGTGAATACTAGTTATCCACTAGCAAGTACAAATACCTTCAATATGTAGTGGCACGGTGTGGCTTCAATGCACAGTGACCAACCAAATTATGCATATGTCACTAACCATGACCAACAAATTTCTCTTCATGTGGTCAGCGTTGAAAACGCATAACACGAGTCACAAATGGTCAGAGGGGAAAACAGTGGGTTGGGAACACTAGTTATCAACAAGCAAGTACAAAGACCTTCAACAAGCAGTGGCACGGTATGGCTAGTGTGCACAGTGACCAACCAAAAGATGCATACATCACTGACTACGACCGAATAACTCAACTATGTGTGATCAACATTGACAACTCATAACACGAGTGACAAATGGTCAGAGGGAGAGACAATGGTTTGGGAAGCCTATGTATTGACTATAAAGGACAAAGAACTTCAATACGTAGTGGCACGGTGTGGCTAATATGCACACGAAACAGCCAAACTAGGCAAATGTCACTGATCATGACCAGAGACTTTCAATATGGGTGGTCAACATTGACCAACCATAACACGAGTCACAAACGGTCAGGAGAGGAAACAATGCTATGGTAATATTTGTTCTCAACTACCAAGTACAACGACCATCAATCAGTAGTAGCACGGTGTGGCTACCATGCACAATGACCAACCAAAGTAGGCATATATACTGCCTTTGAGCAAAGAAATCCGTTGTGTGTGGTGAACGTTGACAACTCATAATACGAGTCGCAAATGGTCAGAGGGGGAAGCAATGGTTTGGGAACACCAGGTATCAAATAGCAAGCACAAGGAGCTTCAATACGTTGTGACACGGTGTGGAGACCATGCACGATGACCAACCAAAGTAGGCATATGTCACTGACCATGACCAAATAATGTCACTATGTGTGGTAAACTTTGACAACTCATAACACGAGTCACAAATGGTCAGGGTGGAAGATAATGGTTTGTGAATACTAGTTATCGACTAGAAAGTACAAATACCTGCAATATGTAGTGGCACGGTGTGGCTTCAATGCACAGTGACCAACCAAATTATGCATATGTCACTAACCATGACAAACAAATTTCACTTCATGTGGTCAACGTTGAAAACGTATAACACGAGTCACAAATGGTCAGAGGGGAAAACAATGGGTTGGGAACACTAGTTATCAACTAGCAAGTACAAAGACCTTCAACAAGCAGTGGCACGGTATGGCTAGCGTGCACAGTGACCAACCCAAAGATGCATACGTCACTGACTACGACCGAATAAGTCCACTATGTGTGGTCAACATTGACTACTCATAACACGAGTCACAAATGGTCAGAGGGAGAGACAATGGTTGGGGAAGCCTATGTATTGACTAGAAAGACAAATAACTTCAATACGTAGTGGCACGGTGTGGCTAATATGCACACCAAACAACCAAACTAGGCATATGTCACTGATCATGACCAGAGAATTTCAATATGGGTGGTCAACGTTGACCAACCATAACACGAGTCACAAATGGTCAGGGTGGAAGATAATGGTTTGTGGATACTAGTTATCGACTAGCAAGTACAAATACCTTCAATATGTAGTGGCACAATGTGGCTTCAATGCACAGTGACCATCCAAAGTATGCATATGTCACTGACCATGACAAACAAATCTCACTTCATGTGGTCAATGTTGATAACTCACAACACGAGTCACAGATATTCAGAGGGGGTAGCAATGGTTTGGGAACACTAGCTATCAACTAGAAAGCACATAGACCTTCGATACGTATTGAAACGGCGTGGTAACCATGTACAATGACAAACCAAAGTAGGCATATGTCACTAACCATGACCAAACGAATTTCACAGTGTGTGGTCAACGTTGAAAACTCATAACATGAGTCACAAATGGTCAGAGGGGGGAACCATGGGTTGGGAACACTAGTTATTAACTAGCAAGTAGAAAGATTTTCAACAAGTAGTGGCACGGTGTGGCTAGCATGCACAGTGACCAACCAAAGGATGCATGTGTCACTGACTATGACCGAAGAAGTCCACTATGTACGGTCAACATTGACAACTCATAACACGAGTCACAAATGGTCAGAGGGAGAGACAATGGTTTGGGAACCGTATATATCGACTGGAAACGACAAAGAACTTCAATACGTTGTGGCACGTTGTGGCTACTATGCACACCAAACAACCAAAACCAGGCATATGTCACTGACCATGACCAGAGATTTTTGATATGGGTGGTCAACATTCACCAACCACAACACGAGTCACAAACGGTCAGAGGGGGAAACAATTGTCTGGGAATATCAGTTCTCAACTAGCAAGTACAGCAACCTTCAATCATTATAAGCATGGTGTGGCTACCATGCACAATGACCGACCAAAGTAGGCACATGTACTGCCTTTGACCAAAGCAATTCGCTGTGCGTGGTCAATGTTGACAACTCATAATAGGAGTCACAAATGGTCAGAGGTGGAGACAATGGTTTGGGAACACCAGGTTTCAACTAGGAAGCACAAGGGCCTTCAATAAGCTGTGCCACGGAGTGGATACCATGCACGGTGTCCAACCAAAGTAGGCATATGTCACTGAACATGACCAAATAATGTCACTGAGTGTTGTAAACTTTGACAACTCATAACACGAGTCACAAATTGTCAGGGTGCAAGAGAATGGTTTGTGAATACTAGTTATCGACTAGCAAGTACAAATACCTTCAATATGTAGTGGCACCGTGTGGCTACAATGCACAATGACCAACCAAAGTATGCACATGTCACTGACCATGACCAACAAATTTCACTTCATGTGGTCAACGTTGACAACTCACAACACGAAATACTGAATGTCAGAGGGGGGTAACAATGGTTTGGAAACACTAGCTATCAACTAGAAAGCACAAAGACCTTCAATACATAGTGACACGGCGTGGTAACCACTGACAGTGACAAACCAAACTAGGCATATGTTACTAACCATGACCAAAGAATTTCAATATGGGTGGTCAACGTTCACAACCCATAACATGAGTCACAAATGGTCAGAGGGGGAAACAATGGTTTCAAAACACTATGTATCTTCTAGCAAGTACAAATATCTTTCGTGTGTATTGGCACGGTGTGGCTACCGTGCACACTGACCTATCCAAGTAGGCATACATCACTGCTCATGACCAAAGAAGTTTAGCGTGTGTGGTCAATGTTCACAGCTCATAATACAAGTAAAAAATGGGCAGAGGGAGAAACAATGGTTTGGGAATACGTGGCATCGACTAGCAAGTACAAAGACCTTCGATAAGTGGTGGCATAGTGTGGCTACCATGCACAATGACCAACCAAAGTATTATTGTGTCACTGAATATCATAAAAAGAGTTTCACTGTGTGTTGTCAACTTTCCTTCTTACGGCTTGTCAATCGGACCAATGGTTGAGAGGTAATTCAAGCTCGAAGTTGCAAAATTTGAAATTCCGTCTGCTTCAATTCTTTATGAATAAACTAAATTTGTTATCATTCATAATTTTGAAAACTACCATCTAGTCTTACACCCCCTTATTTTATACCATTTACACATAGGAACCCTTATAATGTCATTTGGACGTCATATGAACACCGTGTGAGTTGGCTTAGTGCATATAGAGTTAGATTCTGGAGCAGTAGGTCCTAGGTTTGAATCCTTGTACGCGTAATATAGAATAGGCTCTCGACCTGGGGGGGGGGCGGCCGTGTTGTGATACCTCAACTCTACCTTCGAGCCTAAGCCGTGGGGGGGGGGGTAGGGGGGTATCATAATGCGGTCGCAAATCTGTCCTCCAGGTCGTCCACCGAACATCCCTCTAGGGGGGTGTGGGAGTATTCCAGTGAAGGCACTTACGCGTAACAAATCAACAAAAGCCGACCTGGTGTCAAAGGGAGAAACCTTTTGCTATTTATTGACTAGCAAGTGCGGTAAACTTTGACAACTCATAACACGAGTCACGAATGGTCAGGGTGGAAGATAATGGTTTATGAATACTAGTTATCGACTAGCAAGAACAAATACCTTCAAAATGTAGGGGCACTATGTGGCTTCAATGCACAGTGACCAACCAAAGTATGCATATGTCACTAACCATGACCAACAAATTTCACTTCATGTGGTCAACGTTGAAACCGCATAACACGAGTCACAAATGGTCAGAGGGGAAAACAATGGGTTGGGAACACTAGTTATAGACTAGCAAGTATAAAGACCTTCAACCAGTAGTGGCACGGTATGGCTAGCGTGCACAGTGACCAACCAAAGGATGCATACGTCACTGACTACGACCGAATAAGTCCACCATGTGTGGTCAACATTGACAACTCATAACACGATTCACAAATGATCAGAGGGAGAGACAATGGTTCGGGAAGCCTATGTATTGACTAGAAAGGACAAAGAACTTCAATACGTAGTGGTACTGTGTGACAAATATGCACACCAAATAACCAAACTAGGCATATGTCACTGATAATGACCAGAGAATTTCAATATGGGTGGTCAACGTTGACCAACCATAACACGACTCACAAACGGTCAGGAGAGGAAACAATGCTATGGGAATATCGGTTCTCAACTACCAAGTACAACGACCTTCAGTCAGTAGTAGCATGATGTGGCTACCATGCACAATGAACGACCAAACTAGGCATATGTACTACCTTTGACCAAAGAAATCCGCTGTGTGTGGTCAATGTTGACAACTCATGATACCAGTCACAAATGGTCACAGGGGGAAACAATGGTTTGGGAACACCAAGTATCAAATAGCAAGCACAAGGGGCTTCAATACACTGTGGCACGGTGTGGAGACCATGCACGATGACCAACCAAAGTAGGCATATGTCACTGACCATGACCAAATAATGTCACCAAGTGTGGTAAACTTTGACAACTCATAACATGAGTCACAAATCGTCAGGGTGGAAGATAATGGTTTGTGAATACTAGTTATCGACTAGCAAGTACAAATACCTTCAATATGTAGTGGCACAATGTAGCTCCAATGCACAGTGACCAACCTAAGTATGCATATGCCACTAACCATGACCAACAAATTTCACTTCATGTGGTCAACGTTGAAAACGCATAACACGAGTCACAAATGGTCAGAGGGTAATACAATGCGTTGGGAGCAATAGTTATCAACTAGCAAGTACAAAGACCTTCAACAAGCGGTGGCACGGTATGGCTAGCGTGCACAGTGACCAACCAAAGGATGCATACGTAACTGACTACGACCGAATAAGTCCACTATGTGTGGTCAACATTGACAACTCACAACACGAGTCACAAATGGTCAGAGGGAGAGACAATGGTTCGGGAAGCCTATGTATTGACTATAAAGGACAAAGAAGTTCAATACATAGTGGCACGGTGTGGATAATATGCACACCAAACAACCAAACTAGGCATATGTCACTGATCATGACCGGAGAATTTCAATATGGGTGGTCACCATTGACCAACCATAACACGAGTCACAAACGGCCAGCAGAGAAAACAATTCCATGGGGAATCGGTTCTCAAATACCAAGTACAACGACCGTCAGTCAGTAGTAGCACGGTGTGGCTACCATGCACAATGACCTACCAAAGTAGGCATATGTACTACCTTTGACCAAAGAAATCCGCTATGTGTGGTCAACGTTGACAATTCATAACACCAGTCACAAATGGTCTGAGATAGAAACAATGGTTTGGGAACACCAGGTATCAACTAGCAAGCACAAGGGGCTTCAATACGATGTGGCACGATGTGGAGACCATGCACGATGACCAACCAAAGTAGGCATATGTCATTGACCATGACCAAATAATGTCACCAAGTGTGGTAAACTTTGACAACTCATAACACGAGTCACAAATGGTCAGGGTGGAAGATAATGATTTGTGAATACTAGTTATCGACTAGCAAGTACAAATACCTTCAATATGCAGTGGCACAGCGTGGCTTCAATGCACGTTGACCAAACAAATTATGCATATGTCACTAACCATGACCAACTAATTTCACTTTATGTAGTCAACATTGAAAACGTATAACACGAGTGACAAATGGTCAGAGGGGAAAACAATGGGTTGGGAACACTAGTTATCAACTAGCAGGTACAAAGACCTTCAACAAGCAGTGGCACGGTATGGCTAGCGTGCACAGTGACCAACCAAAGGATGCATACGTCACTGACTACGACCGAATACGTCCACCAAGTGCGATCAACATTGACAACTCATAACACGAGTCACAAATGGCCAGAGGGAGAGACAATGGTTTGAGAAGCCTATGTATTGACTATAAAGGACAAAGAACTTCAATACGTAGTGGCACGGTGTGGCTAATATACACACAAAACAACCAAACTAGGCATATGTCACTGATCATGACCAGAGACTTTCAATATGGGTGGTCAACATTGACCAACCATAACACGAGTCACAAACGGTCAGGAGAGGAAACAATGCTATGGGAATATTGGTTCTCAACTACCAAGTACAATGACCGTCAGTCAGTAGTAGCACGGTGTGGCTACCATGCAAAATGACCGACCAAAGTAGGCATATGTACTACCTTTGACCAAAGAAATCCGCTGTGTGTGGTCAACGTTGACAACTCAAAATACCAGTCACAAATCGTCAGAGGGGGAAACAATGGTTTGGTAACACCAGGTATCAAATAGCAAGCACAAGGGGCTTCAATACGATGTGGCACGGTGTGGAGACCATGCACGATGACCAACCAAAGTAGGCATATGTCACTGACCATGACCAAATAATGTCACCAAGTATGGTAAACTTTGACAACTCATAACACGAGTCACAAATGGTCAGGGTGGAAGATAATGATTTGTGAATACTAGTTATCGACTAGCAAGTACAAATACCTTCAATATGCAGTGGCACAGCGTGGCTTCAATGCACGGTGACCAAACAATTTATGCATATGTCACTAACCATGACCAACTAATTTCACTTCATGTAGTCAACATTGAAAACGTATAACACGAGTGACAAATGGTCAGAGGGGAAAACAATGGGTTGGGAGCACTAGTTATCAACTAGCAAGTACAAAGACCTTCAACAAGCAGTGGCACGGTATGGCTAGCGTGCACAGTGACCAGCCCAAGGATGCATACGTCACTGACTACGGCCAAATAAGTCCACTATGTGTTGTCAACATTGACAACTCATAACACGAGTCACAAATGGTCAGAGGGAGAGACAATGGTTTGGGAAGCCTATGTATTGACTAGAAAGGACAAAGCACTTCAATACATAGTGGCACGGTGTCGCTAATATGCACACCAAACAACCAAACTAGGCATATATCACTGATCATGACCAGGGAATCTCAATATGGGTGGTCAACGTTGACCAACCATAACACGACTCACAAACGGTCAAGAGAGGAAACAATGATATGGGAAAATCGGTTCTCAACTACCAAGTACAACGACCGTCAGTCGGTAGTAGCCTGGTGTGGCTACCATGCACAATGACCTACCAAAGTAGGCATATGTACTACCTTTGACCAAAGAAATCCGCTATGTGTGGTCAACGTTGACAACTCATAATACCAGTCACAAATGGTCAGAGGGGGAAACAATGGTTTGGGAAAACCCGGTATCAAATAGCAAGCACAAGGGGCTTCAATACATTGTGGCACGGTGTGGACACCATGCACGATGACCAACCAAAATAGGCATATGTGACAAACCATGACCAAATAATGCCACTAAGTGTGGAAGATAATTGTTTGTGAATACTAGTTATTGACTAGCAAGTACAAACACCTTCAATAGGTAGTGGCACAATGTGGCTACAATGCACAGTGACCAACCAAAGTATGCATATGTCACTAACCATGACCAGCAATTTTCACTTCATGTGGTCAACGTTAAAAACGCATAACATGATTCACAAATGGTCAGAGGGGGAACCAATGGATTGTGAACACTAGATATCAACCAGCAAGTACAAAGACCTTCAACAAGCAGTGGCACGGTATGGCTAGCGTGCACAGTAACCAACCAAAGGATGCATACGTCACTGACTACGACCGAATAAGTCCACTATGTGTGGTCAACGTTGACAACTCATAACACGAGTCACAAATGGTCAGAGGGAGAGACAATGGTTTGGGAAGCCTATGTATTGACTAGAAAGGACAAAGAAGTTCAATACGTAGTGGCACGGTGTCGCTAATATGCAGACCAAACAACCAAACTAGGCATATATCACTGATCATGACCAGGGAATTTCAATATGGGTGGTCAACGTTGACCAACCATAACACGACTCACAAACGGTCAGGGGAGGAAACAATGATATGGGTAAATCGGTTCTCAACTACCAAGTACAACGACCGTCAGTCGGTAGTAGCACGGTGTGGATACCATGCACAATGACCGACCAAACTAGGCATATGCACTGCCTTTGACCAAAGAAATCCGCTGTGTGTGGTCAACGTTGACAACTCATAATACGAGTCACAAATGGTCAGAGGGGGAAACAATGGTTTTGGAACACCAAGTATCAAATAGCAAGCACAAGGGGCTTCAATACGCTGTGGCACGGTGTGGAGACCATGCACAATGACCAACCAAAGTAGGCATATGTCACTGACCATGACCAAATAATGTCACCAAGTGTGGTAAACTTTGAAAACTCATAACACGAGTCACAAATGGTCAGGGTGGAAGATAATGATTTGTGAATACTAGTTATCGACTAGAAAGTACAAATACCTTCAATATGCAGTGGCACAGCGTGGCTTCAATGCACGGTGACCAAACAAATTATGCATATGTCACTGACCATGACCAACTAATTTCACTTCATGTAGTCAACGTTGAAAACGGATAACACGAGTGACAAATGGTCAGAGGGGCAAACAATGGGTTGGGAATACTAGTTATCAACTAGCAAGTACAAAGACCTTCAACAAGCAGTGGCACGGTATGGCTAGCGTGCACAGTGACCAGCCCAAGGATGCATACGTCACTGACTACGGCCGAATAAGTCCACTATGTGTGGTCAACATTGACAACTCATAACACGAGTCACAAATGGTCGGAGGGAGAGACAATGGTTTGGGAAGCCTATGTATTGACTAGAAAGGACAAAGAAGTTCAATAGGTAGTGGCACGGTGTCGCTAATATGCAGACCAAACAACCAAACTAGGCATATATCACTGATCATGACCAGGGAATTTCAATATGGGTGGTCAACGTTGACCAACCATAACACGACTCACAAATGGTCAGGAGAGGAAACAATGATATGGGTAAATCGGTTCTCAACTACCAAGTACAACGACCGTCAGTTGGTAGTAGCACGGTGTGGCTACCATGCACAATGACCTACCAAAGTAGGCATATGTACTACCTTTGACCAAAGAAATCCGCTATGTGTGGTCAACGTTGACAACTCAAAATTCCAGTCACAAATGGTCAGAGGGGGAAATAATGGTTTGGGAAAACCCGGTATCAAATAGCAAGCACAAGGGGCTTCAATACATTGTGGCACGGTGTGGAGACCATGCACGATGACCAACCAAAATAGGCATATGTCAGAAACCATGACCAAATAATGCCACTAAGTGTGGTAAACTTTGACAACTCATAACACGAGCCACAAATGATCAAGGTGGAAGATAATTGTTTGTGAATACTAGTTATTGACTAGCAAGTACAAACACCTTCAATAGGTAGTGGCACAATGTGGCTACAATGCACGGTGACCAACCAAAGTATGCAGATGTCACTAACCATGACCAACAAATTTCACTTCATGTGGTCAACGTTGAAATCGCATAACACGAGTCACAAATGGTCAGAGGGGAAAACAATGGGTTGGGAACACTAGTTATCAACTAGCAAGTACAAAGACCTTCA
>SZWC01000187.1:197665-231865 GCA_023375785.1 Penium margaritaceum
AACTCCGCCGGGAGTGCGCGCTTCGGCACCCGTGGTGCCTCCTTCGACGGATCATTCCGCCGGATCTCCAGCCCAGCTGCATCGTTGTCGGAGTCCTCCGCGTCGGCTGCTGCCCTTGCTGCACCGCCGCGCTCCGAGGCCGCATCATCGACCTCCGCGTCCGCCGGCTCCTCCTCGTAGTCAAGGAGCTGGAACCACTCCCCCTGTTTTGGAGTGTTCCCGACGCTCATGTCGTTGCTGCTGCTGCTGAAGCTCTGCTGCTCGTCGAACTCGACATCACGGTTGCGGATGATCTCTTGCGTGCGCGGGTCCCAGAGCCGACACGCCTCTTGCGCGCTCTCGTAGCCGAGGAACAAGCACGGCTTCGCCTGCGGTTCCAGCTTGCTGTCGCGTCGTTGCAGCGCCTGCATCATCGCGTGCGCCTTGCACCCGAACACTTTCAGGTGCGCCACGTTTGGCTTGTGCCCGCTCCAAACCTCCTGCGGCGTCTTCCAGCCGCCCTTACCCTTCAGCACCGCTGTTCGGGTGAGGTTGATGGTGTAGCTCGCTGTACGCACAGCCTCCGCCCAGAACCCTCGCGGCAACCCCGCATCCACAAGCATGGTCCGCACCATGTTGAGCAGCGTCTGGTTCGCCCGCTCCGCCACTCCGTTGGATTGTGGCGAGTACGGCGTAGTGGGTTCCCACTTGATGCCCTGCTGCTTCATCCACCCGCTGCAGCCCACGTACTCTCCGCCATTGTCGCTGCGTAGCGCTCTGACCTTCCGGCCAGTCTGCCTCTCCNGCAGGCCTATCGGAGCATTTTCTCCACATGGTAATTTTGTTACTCGATCCGGTCGATTATCCACCGGATTTCGAGTCGCAGCCGGCTCGCAGAGTCGCTGCGCACACCCCAACTTCGGAACGCCATATCTCCCTCGATACTTGTCCGATTCCAGCGAAACAACTTCCACCGGATTCAGCGACTCGACAACTTTACGGGGCAATCCTCCATTTTAGGATCTGAGGAATTGTCGAGTCGCCAGATCCGCCGGAGCGGAGTCTTCACTTTCTGGCGGCTCGTCGGCGCCTCCCGGCGCCGCACTTGGGCATGCGGAGGGGCAATTTTTCAACATTCTCCCCCTTGCACCTTCCATGCCCGCTGCTCTAGCTTGCTCTTACTCATCTTCCGCTGCGCCCTCCAGCCCATCATAGCTGGTCATCCCAAGCCCGGCCACGCTCAGCGCGTGCCGGTCCGCGGGTTGCGCTTTGGTCAAGCAATCCGCAAGCATGTTGTGCGTGCTGCAGTGCTGCAGCACCACCTGCCCCTTCTTGACCATGTCCCGTGCGTAGTGGTAACGCACGTCGATGTGCTTCGTCCTCCTGTGCTGCGTCGGGTTGTTGGTCAGCGAGATGGAGCCGGTGTTGTCCTCTTGCACCACCGTTGGCTCCTACTGTGGCACGCCCAGCTCCCCCAGCAATCTGCAGAGCCACACCGCCTCCTTGACCGCCTCGGCCAGCGCGATGTACTCCGCTTCCACTGTGGAGATGGCGACGCAGTCCTGCTTCCTGCTGCACCACGAGACCGCTGCACCAGCGAGGAAGAACACGTAGCCGGATGTGGACTTCCGCTTGTCCACATCGCCAGCGTAGTCTGCATCCGTGTAGCAGACCAGNCCTCGCGGCAACCCCGCATCCACAAGCATGGTCCGCACCATGTTGAGCAGCGTCTGGTTCGCCCGCTCCGCCACTCCGTTGGATTGTGGCGAGTACGGCGTAGTGGGTTCCCACTTGATGCCCTGCTGCTTCATCCACCCGCTGCAGCCCACGTACTCTCCGCCATTGTCGCTGCGTAGCGCTCTGACCTTCCGGCCAGTCTGCCTCTCCACCGCTACGACGTACTCCTTCAGTCGGTCTAGGACCTCGCCTTTCCGCTTCATGAAGTACACGTATGGCTTCCTGCTGCAGTCGTCAATGAAGGTGACGAAGTATCTCAAGCCGATGTTTGACGACGTTTTGAATGGTCTGCACACGTCGATGTGCACGACCTCCAGCAGGTCCTTTGCGCGAGCCCCGTTCTCATTGAACGGCTTGCGCCGTGCCTTGCCCAAAATACAAGGTTCGCACTTTTTGTGCGCTGCTGCATCTGCTGCCGCGTCTGCTGCACCGTCGATGACGAGGCCGCGCACCATGTTGCACTTCGCCATCTCCTTAACGGTTGCGGGCGCCGAATGCCCCAACCGTCGGTGCCAGAGCTCCAGATCAGCGCTTCCTCCCTTGGCCGTGTTGACGACGCGCTCCTGCGAGTCTGCTGCGTCCGATGCCGCGGGGACCACCTTGGTCTCCACGATGTAGAGACCGCCCTCGCGCTTCGCCTCCAGCACGACCTCGCCGTCGCCGTCGATGCGCACCACTGCGCCTTTCCTGCGGAAGAGCACCTCATACCCCTTGTCCGTCAAGCGGCTGACACTCAAAATGTCAGCCAGGCCGGGGACGTGCTGNCGCTTCCACTGTGGAGATGGCGACGCAGTCCTGCTTCCTGCTGCACCACGAGACCGCTGCACCAGCGAGGAAGAACACGTAGCCGGATGTGGACTTCCGCTTGTCCACATCGCCAGCGTAGTCTGCATCCGTGTAGCAGACCAGGCGCAAAGGGTCCGCCCACCCTTTGCCATCGAACCTCAGGCGCGCGTGACGCGTCGCCTGCAGGTAGCGGAGGATGCGCTTGACCGCCTGCCAGTGTAGTGGCCCTGGATCGGCCACATACCTGCTCACTTGGCCCACCGCGTAGGCCAGGTCCGGTCGAGTCGCCACCATGGCGTACATGAGGCTGCCCACTGCCGACTGGTAGGGCACCCCAGCCATATCCTCCCGCTCTTCTTTTGTTTGCGGCGCCATTGCCACACTCAGTTCACAGGTCGTGGAGACAGGACTGCACACTGGTTTGCAGTCCTCCATGCCGTACCGCTTCAGTACCTCGGCCACGTCTTTGGCCTGTCCCAGCTCAAGCGTGTGCGCCCTCCGGTTCCGCGTAATGCTCACCCCGAGGTAGAACTCCAGCTCCCCCATGTCCGACATCTGGAACCTGCTGCTCAGCTGCTCTTTCAGCTGCTGTAGGCTCGGCATGTCTGAGGAGCACAAGATCAGATCGTCCACGTAGAGTGCGACAATCTGATGGAGCTTCTTGCTGCGCNCGGGGACCACCTTGGTCTCCACGATGTAGAGACCGCCCTCGCGCTTCGCCTCCAGCACGACCTCGCCGTCGCCGTCGATGCGCACCACTGCGCCTTTCCTGCGGAAGAGCACCTCATACCCCTTGTCCGTCAAGCGGCTGACACTCAAAATGTCAGCCAGGCCGGGGACGTGCTGTACATCATGAATTGTGCACAACTCCTTCTTACCGCCCACCACGACTTCCACCTCCACGTCGCCTTGGCTGGCCGCCGGCTCGACTTTGTCATTCGCGACAACCATTGACTTGGAGGACTTCTCGTAGGTGACGAACCCCACCTTCTCGACTTGGGTGTGCTCCTCGGCTCCGGAATCCAGGCACTGCCTGTTGGCCTTCTTGAGGAAATGGTTCTTGTTGCCGTTGAGGAGCGACCTACCCTTGCTGTTTTTGCCGCCGGTCTTCGCCTCCTCCGGGCACTCGCGGGCCCAATGGCCCTCCTTGCCGCAGTTGCGGCACGCACCTTTCTTGGCGCCCTTCTTGCCGCCACCTCTTCCGCCGCTTCCTTTGCCCCCATGTCCGCCACCACGCATTTTGGTGACGAGGGCCGATGAGGAAGATGAGGACTCCCCGCAGCTCCGACGCTCCGCCTCGTTACGAATGTACTCTGCGACCGCGCCATAGGTGAGCTTGTCCTCCGTCCATCCTCCGAGGACGGTGATGAGTGGGCCCCAACTATCAGGTAGGGCCATGAGGAGGGCCATCGCCTGCAACTGCGTGTCGATCTTCCACCCCACGTCATTGCATTATGAGGCGAGCGACTCGATCTGCTACATGGCGGAGATGACGTCATCTCCCTCCTCGATTCTCACCGTGAGGAGTCGCTTCATTGCGAAGATTTTGTTCGCGAGCGACTTGGATTGATGGATAGAGCAGAGTTTTTGCCAAGCTTCGGCTGCCAGCTTGCTGCCCTGGAAGTAGCCCCACTGTGACTAGGCCGTCCCGGACATCAGGAGCATGAGCGCCTCCGTGTTCTTCTTTTCGAAGGCCTGCTTCTCCGCGTCCGTAGCAGTCGCCTCTGTGAACACCTCCTTTCCCAGCATGACATCAAGCAGCCCCTTATGCGCGAGGTGAAACTCGAAGTTCCACCTCCATAGCCCAAAGCCTGGGCCGCCCGCATACTTCTGAATGGGCTGCCTCTCCTTCTGCGCCATGTGCGCAGCTGCTACTCCGACGAGTTCTCAGAACTTCACGACGACGTCCAAGATGACGATCCCGTGCGTTGCGGAAGACGTGAACGTTGGAGGCTATCAGGCCCGTGGGCCCATAACCCTTTGTCAGGATGGAATCCGCGTGGTGCGGTCCCAAAGATGGTCTGATAGCCTCTAGTGGTTCACGTCTACTGTTTTGGGCGAATCTGAGACTGAGCCTGAGCTTTCTGGTCGCCTCACGCTATGTGAGCCGGAATTTAGAGACAGTCAGTTTGCGAAGGGAATAACGTCGTTTTGCGTTATATGTTGAACATAGACATGATCACAACATTTATAGGGCTAGTCATGAGCTTTCCAACGCACCAAACCGCGCGCAATTCGGCCAAGTGTAGCCCAGATTATGCTTGCCAAAGCGCAGGTCTCACCCACCACAGAAACGCATAACGCCTCCATGGCGCGCACACGCCGTGGCGCCTTCCCTCACGTGCGAAGTGCCTTTCCCAAGGCGCAGGTCCACTTGCACGTGGTGTAGGGGTCCCCTGCACTGTTTCCACGCACCCTACCCACTTTTGGGTCGAGTTTGATGATGGGGTGTGACGAGGTTCGAAACCTGTCCACGGACCTGCAGTCAGAATTTTGACTAAGTCCCCGAGTAACAAAACGTACTTCTGGGTTTCGGACGCCGAGCCATGATTTTGGCTAAGTTCCCCAATAACAACCTGCACTACTGGATCCGATGGATGATCCACCTGATCAGGCGGATCATCCACCGGACGCCTCAGCAGGCCTATCGGAGCATTTTCTCCACATGGTAATTTTGTTACTCGATCCGGTCGATTATCCACCGGATTTCGAGTCGCAGCCGGCTCGCAGAGTCGCTGCGCACACCCCAACTTCGGAAGGCCATATCTCCCTCGATACTTGTCCGATTCCGGCGAAAAAAACTACCACCGGATTCAGCAACTCGTCAACTTTACGGGGCAATCCTCCATTTTAGGTTCAGAGCAATTGTCAAGTCGCCAGATCCACTTGAGCGGAGTCTTCACTTTCTGGCGGCTCGTCGGCACCTCCCGGCGCCGCACTTGGGCATGCGGAGGGGCAATTTTTCAACAAATGGTCAGAGGGGAAAACAATGGGTTGGGAACACTAGTTATCAACTAGCAAGTACAAAGACCTTCAACAAGCAGTGGCACGGTATGGCTAGCGTGCACAGTGACCAACCAAAGGATGCATACGTCACTGACTACGACCGAATAAGTCCACTATGTGTGGTCAACATTGACAACTCATAACACGAGTCACAAATGGTCAGAGGGAGAGACAATGGTTTGAGAAGCCTATGTATTGACTAGAAAGGACAAAGAACTTCAATACGTAGTGGCACGGTGTGGCTAATATGCACACCAAAAAACCAAATGAGGCATATGTCACTGATCATGACCGGAGAAATTCAATATGGGTGGTCAAAATTGACCAACCATAACACGAGTCACAAACGGTCAGTAGAGAAAAGAATGATATGGGAATATCGGTTCTCAACTACCAAGTACAACGACCGTCAGTCAGTAGTAGCACGGTGAGGCTACCATGCACAATGACCGACCAAAGTAGGCATATGTACTACCTTTTACCAAAGATATCCGCTGTGTGTGGTCAACGTTGACAACTCATAATACCAGTCACAAATGGTCACAGGGGGAAACAATGGTTTGGGAATACCAGGTATAAAATAGCAAGCACAAGGGGCTTCAATACGATGTGACACGGTGTGGAGACCATGCACGATGACCAACCAAAGTAGGCATATGTCACTGACCATGACCAAATAATGTCACCAAGTGTGGTAAAGTTTGACAACTCATAACACGAGTCACAAATGGTCAGAGTGGAAGATAATGGTTTGTGAATACTAGTTATCGACTAGCAAGTACAAATACCTTCAATATGTAGTGGCACAATGTGGCTTTCAATGCACAGTGACCAACCAAAGTATGCAGATGTCAGTAACCGTGACCAACAAATTTCACTTCATGTGGTCAACGTTGAAAACGCAGAACACGAGTCACAAATGGTCAGAGGGGAAAACAATGGGTTGGGAACACTAGTTATCAACTAGCAAGTACAAAGACCTTCAACAAGCAGTGGCACGGTATGGCTAGCGTGCACTGTGACCAACCAAAGGATGCATACATCACTGACTACGACCGAATAAGTACACTATGTGTGATCAATATAGACAACTCATAACACGAGTGACAAATGGTCAGAGGGAGAGACAATGGTTTGGGAAGCCTATGTATTGACTAAAAAGGACAAAGAACTTCAATACGTAGTGGCACGGTGTGGCTAATATGCACACCAAACAACCAAACTAGGCATATATCACTGATCATGACCAGAGACTTCCAATATGGGTGGTCAACATTGACCAACCATAACACGAGTCACAAACGGTCAGGAGAGGAAACTATGCTATGGGAATATTGGTTCTCAACTACCAAGTACAACGGCCGTCCATCAGTAGTAGCACTGTGTGGCTACCATGCACAATGACTGACCAAAGTAGGCATATATAGTGCCTTTGAGAAAATAAATCCGTTGTGTGTGGTCAACGCTGACAACTCATGATACGAGTCGCAAATGGTCAGGGGGGGAAGCAATAGTTTGGGAGCACCAGGTATCAAATAGCAAGCACAAGGAGCTTCAATACGTTGTGGCACGGTGTGGAGACAATGCACGATGACCAACCAAAGTAGGCATATGTCACTGACCATGACCAAGTAATGTCACCAAGTGTGGTAAACTTTGACAACTCATAACACGACTCACAAATGGTCAGGGTGGAAGATAATGGTTTGTGGATACTAGTTATCGACTAGCAAGTACAAATACCTTCAATATGTAGTGGCACAATGTGGCTTCAATGCACAGTGACCATCCAAAGTATGCATATGTCACTGACCATGACAAAAAAATCTCACTTCATGTGGTCAATGTTGACAACTCACAACACGAGTCACATATATTCAGAGGGGGTAGCAACGGGTTGGGAACACTAGCTATCAACTAGAAAGCACATAGCCCTTCGATACGTAGTGAAACGGCGTGGTAACCATGTACAGTGACAAACCAAAGTAGGCATATGTCACCAACCATGACCAAACGGATTTCACAGTGTGTGGTCAATGTTGAAAACTCATAACATGAGTCACAAATGGTCAGAGGGGGGGAACCATGGGTTGGGAACACTAGTTATTAACTAGCAAGTAGAAAGATTTTCAACAAGTAGTGGCACGGTGTGGCTAGCATGCACAGTGACCAACCAGAGGATGCATGTGTCACTGACTATGACCGAAGAGGTCCACTATGTACGGTCAACATTGACAACTCATAACACGAGTCACAAATGGTCAGAGGGAGATACAATGGTTTGGGAACCCTATATATCGACTGGAAACGACAAAGAAATTCAATACGTAGTGGCACGTTGTAACTACTATGCACACCAAACAACCAAAACCAGGCATATGTCACTGACCATGACCAGAGATTTTCAATATGGGTGGTCAACATTCACCAACCACAACACGAGTCACAAACGGTCAGAGGGGGAATCAATGGTCTGGGAATATCAGTTCTCAACTAGCAAGTACAGCGACCTTCAATCATTATAAGCACGGTGTCGCTACCATGCACAATAAACAACCAAAGTAGGCACATGTACTGCCTTTGACCAAAGAAATCCGCTGTGTGTGGTCAACGTTGACAACTCATAATAGGAGTCACAAATGGTCAGAGGGGGAGACAATGGCTTGGCAACACCAGGTATCAACTAGGAAGCACAAGGACCTTCAATAAGCTGTACCACGAAGTGGATACCATGCACGATGTCCAACAAAAGTAGGCATATGTCATTGACCATGACCAAATAATGTCACTAGGTGTTGTAATCTTTGACAACTCATAACACGAGTCACAAATTGTCAGGGTGCAAGATACTGGTTTGTGAATACTAGTTATGGACTAGCAAGTACAAATACCTTCGATATGAAGTGGCACCGTGTGGCTACAATGCACTGTGACCAACCAAAGTATGCACATGTCACTGACCATGACCAACAAATTTCACTTCATGTGGTCAACGTTGACAACTCACAACACAAGTTACTGATAGTCAGAGGGGGGTAACAATGGGATGGAAACACTATCTATCAACTAGAAAGCACAAAGACCTCCAATACATAGTGACACGGCGTGGTAACCACTGACAGTGACAAACCAAACTAGGCATATGTTACTAACCATGACCAAAGAATTTCAATATGGGTGGTCAACGTTCACAACCCATAACATGAGTCACAAATGGTCAGAGGGGGAAACAATGGTTTCAAAACGCTACGTATCTTCTAGCAAGTACAAATATTTTTCGTGTGTATTGGCACGGTGTGGCTAACTTGCACAATGACCTATCCAAGTAGGCATACATCACTGCTCATGACCAAAGAAGTTTAGCGTGTGTGGTTAACGTTCACAACTCATATTACAAGTAAAAACTGGGCAGAGGGAGAAACAATGGTTTGGGAATAATTGGAATCGACTAGCAAGTACAAATACCTTCGATAAGTGGTGGCACGGTGTGGCTACCATGCACAATGACCAACCAAAGTATTCATGTGTCACTGAATATCATAAAAAGAGTTTCACTGTGTGTTGTCATCTTTCCTTCTTACGGCTGGTCAATCGGAGCAATGGTTGAGAGGTTATTCAAGCTCGAAGTTGCAAATTTTGAAATTCCGTCTGCGTCAATTCTTTATGAATAAACTAACTTTGTTATCATTCATAATTTTGAAAACTACCCTCTAATCGTACACCCCCTTAATTAATGCCCTTTACACGTAGGAACCCTTATAATGTCATTTGGACGTCATATGAACACTGTGTGAGTTGGCTTAGTGCTTATAGAGTTAGATTCTGGAGCGGTAGGTCCTAGGTTTGAATCCTCGTACGCGCAATATAGTATAGGCTCGCGACCTGGGGGGGGGGGCAGCCGTGTTGTGAAACCTCAAGTCTACCTTCGAGCCTAAGCCGTGGGGGGGGGGAGGGTAGGGGGGGTGTCATAATGCGGTCGCAAATCTGTCCTCCAGGTCGTCCACGGAACATCCCTCTAGGGGGACAGGAGGAAGTATTCCAGTGAAGGCACCTACGTGTAACAAATCAACAAAAACCGACCTGGTGTCAAAGGGAGAAACCTTTTGCTATTTATTGACTAGCAAGTGTGGTAAACTTTGACCACTCATAACACGAGCAAAAAATGGTTAGGGTGGAAGATAATGGTTTGTGAAAACTAGTTATGGACTAGCAAGTACAAATACCTTCAATATGTAGTGGCACAATGTGGCTTCAATGCACAGTGACCAACCAAAGTATGCATATGTTACTAACCATGACCAACAAATTTCACTTCATGTGGTCAACGTTGAAAACGCATAGCACGAGTCACAAATGGTCAGAGGGGAAAACAATGGGTTGGGAACACTAGTTATAAACTAGCAAGTACAAAGACCTTCAACCAGCAGTGGCACAGTATGGCTAGCGTGCACAGTGACCAACCAAAGGATGCATACGTCACTGACTACGACCGAATAAGTCCACTATGTGTGGTCAACATTGACAACTCATAACACGAGTCACAAATGATCAGAGGGAGAGACAATGGTTTGGGAAGCCTATGTATTGACTAGAAAGGACAAAGAACTTCAATACGTAGTGGTACTGTGTGGCTAATATGCACACCAAATAACCAAACTAGGCATATGTCACTGATCATGACCATATAATTTCAATATGGGTGGTCAATGTTGACCAACCATAACACGACTCACAAACGGTCAGGAGAGGAAACAATGCTATGGGAATATCGGTTCTCAACTACCAAGTACAACGACCTTCAGTCAGTAGTAGCACGATGTGGCTACCATGCACAATGACCGACCAAACTAGGCATATGTACTGCCTTTGACCAAAGAAATCCGCTGTGTGTGGTCAACGTTTACAACTCATGATACGTGTCACACATGGTCAGAGGGGGAAACAATGGTTTGGGAACACCAAGTATCAAATAGCAAGCACAAGGGGCTTCAATACGATGTGGCATGGTGTGGAGACCATGCACGATGACCAACCAAAGTAGGCATATGTCACTGACCACGACCAAAAAATTTCACCAAGTGTGGTAAACTTTGACAACTCATAACACGAGTCACAGATCGTCAGGGTGGACGATAGTGGTTTGTGAATACTAGTTATCGACTAGCAAGTACAAATACCTTCAATGTGTAGTGGCACAATGTGGTTTCAATGCACAGTGACCAACCAAAGTATGCATATGTCACTAACCATAACCAACAAATTTCACTTAAGTGGTCAACGTTAAAAACGCATAAAACGGGTCACAAATGGTCAGAGGGGAAAACAATGCGTTGGGAGCACTAGTTATCAACTAGCAAGTACAAAGACCTTCAACAAGCAGTGGCACAGTATGGCTAGCGTGCACAGTGACCAACCAAAGGATGCATACGTCAATGACTACGACCGAATAAGTCCACAATGTGTGGTCAACATTGACAACTCATAACATGAGTCACAAATGGTCGGAGGGACAGACAATGGTTCGGGAAGCCAATGTATTGACTAGAAAGGACGAATAACTTCAATACGTAGTGGCACGGTGTGGCTAATATGCACACCAAATAACCAAACTAGGCATATGTCACTGATCATGACCGGAGAATTTCAATATGGGTGGTCACCATTGACCAACCATAACACGAGTCACAAACGGCGAGCAGAGAAAACAATGCTATGGGGAATCGGTTCTAAACTACCAAGTACAACGACCGTCAGTCAGTAGTAGCACGGTATGGCTACCATGCACAATGACCTACCAAAGTAGGCATATGTACTACCTTTGACCAAAGAAATCCGATATGTGTGGTCAACGTTGACAACTCATAATACCAGTTACAAATGGTCAGAGGGGGAAAAATTGGTTTGGGAACACCAGGTATCAAGTAGCAAGCACAAGGGGCTTCAATACGATGTGGCACGGTGTGGAGACCATGCACGATGACCAACCAAACTAGGCATATGTCACTGACCATGACCAAATAATGTCACCAAGTGTAGTAAACTTTGACAGCTCATAACACGAGTCACAAATGGTCAGGGTGGAAAATAATGGTTTGTGAATACTAGTTATCGACTAGCAAGCACAAATACCTTCAATATGTAGTGGCACAATGTGGCTTCAATGCACGGTGACCAACCAAAGTATGCAGATGTCTTTAACCATGACCATTAAAATTCACTTCATGTGGTCAACGTTGAAAACGCATAACACGAGTCACAAATGGTCAGAGGGGAAAACAATGAGTTGGGAACACTAGTTGTCAACTAGCAAGTACAAAGACCTTCAACAAGCAGTGGCACGGTATGGCTAGCGTGCACAGTGACCAACCAAAGGATGCATACGTCACTGACTACGACCGATTAAGTCCACTAAGTGTGATCAACATTGACAACTCATAACACGAGTCACAAATGGCCAGAGGGAGAGACAATGGTTTGGGAAGCCTATGTATTGACTATAAAGGACAAAGAACTTCAATACGTAGTGGCACGGTGTGGCTAATATGCACACGAAACAACCAAACTAGGCATATGTCACTGATCTTGACCAGAGACTTTCAATATGGGTGGTCAACATTGACCAACCATAACACGAGTCACAAACGGTTGGGAGAGGAAACAATGCGATGGGAATATTGGTTCTCAACTACCAAGTACAACGACCATCATTCAGTAGTAGCACGGTGTGGCTACCGTGCACAATGACCGACCAAAGTAGGCATATGTAATACCTTTGACCAAAGAAACCCGCTGTGTGTGGTCAACGTTGACAACTCATAATACCAGTCACAAATCGTCAGAGGGGGAAACAATGGTTTGGGAACACCAGGTAACAAATAGCAAGCACAAGGGGCTTCAATACGATGTGGCACGGCGTGGAGACCATGCACGATGACCAACCAAAGTAGGCATATGTCACTGACAATGACCAAATAATGTCACCAAGTGTGGTAAACTTTGACAACTCATAACACAAGTCACAAATGGTCAGGGTGGAAGATAATGATTTGTGAATACTAGTTATCGACTAGCAAGTACAAATACCTTCAATATGTAGTGGCACAACGTGGCTTCAATGCACACTGACCAACAAAAGTATGCATATGTCACTAACTATGAGTAACATATTTCACTTCATGTGGTCAACGTTGAAAACGCATAACACGAGTCACAAATGGTCAGAGGGGAAAACAATGCATTGGGAACACTAGTTATCAACTAGCAAGTACAAAGACCTTCAACAAGCAGTGGCACGGTATGGCTAGCGTGCACAGTGACCAACAAAAGGATGCATACGTCACTGACTACGACCGAACAAGTCCACTATGTGTGGTCAACATTGACAACTCATAACTCGAGTCACAAATGGTCAGAGGGAGAGACAATGGTTTGGGAAGCCTATGTATTGACTAGAATGGACAATGAACTTCAATACGAAGTGGAACGGTGTGGCTAATATGCACACCAAACAACCAAACTAGGCATATGTCACTGATCATGACCAGAGAATTTCAATATGGGTGGTCAACATTGACCAACCATAACACGAGTCACAAACGGTCAGGAGATGAAACAATGCTATGGGAATATTGGTTCTCAACTACCAAGTACAATGACCGTCAATCAGTAGTAGCACGGTGTGGCTACCATGCACAATGAATGACCAAAGTAGGCATATGTACTGCCTTTGACCAAAGAAATCCGCTGTGTGTGGTCAACGTTGACAACTCATAATACCACTCACAAATGGTCAGAGGGGGAAGCAATGGTTTGGGAACACCCGGTATCAAATAGCAAGCACAATGGGCTTCAATACGTTGTGGCACGGTGTGGAGACCATGCAAGATGACCAACCAAAGTAGGCATATGTCACAACCCATGACCAAATAATGCCACTAAGTGTGGTAAACATTGACAACTCATAACACGAGTCACAAATGGTCAGGGTGGAAGATAATGGTTTGTGAATAGTAGCTATCGACTAGCAAGTACAAACACCTTCAATAGGTAGTGGCACAATGTGGCTACAATGCACAGTGACCAACCAAAGTATGCATATGTCACTAACCATGACCAAGAAATTTCACTTCATGTGGTCAACGTTAAAAACGCATAACACGATTCACAAATGGTCAGAGGGGGAACCAATGGATTGTGAACACTAGTTATCAACCAGCAAGTACAAAGACCTTCAACAAGCAGTGGCACGGTATGGCTAGCGTGTACAGTGACCAACCAAAGGATGCATACGTCACTGACTACGACCGAATAAGTCCACTATGTGTGGTCAACATTGACAACTCATAACACGAGCCACAAATGATCAGAGGGAGAGATGATGGTTTGGGAAGCCTATGTATTGACTATAAAGGACAAAGAACTTCAATACGTAGTGGCACGGTGTGGCTAATATGCACACCAAACAACCAAACTAGGCATATGTCACCGATCATGACCACAGAATTTCAATAAGGGTGGTCAACATTGACCAACCATAACACGAGTCTAAAACGTTCAGGAGAGGAAACAATGACATGGGAATATCGGTTCTCAACTACCAAGTACAACGACCTTCAGTCAGTAGTAGCACGGTGTGTCTACCATGCACAATGACCGACCAAACTAGGCATATGTACTGCCTTTGACCAAAGAAATCCGCTGTGTGTGGTCAACGTTGACAACTCATAATATGAGTCACAAATGGTCAGAGGGGGAAACAATGGTTTGGGAACACCAAGTATAAAATAGCAAGCACAAGGGGCATCAATACGCTGTGGCACGGTGTTGAGACCATGCACGATGACCAACCAAATTAGGCATATGTCACTGACCATGACCAACTAATGTCACCAAGTGTGGTAAACTTTGACAACTCATAACACGAGTCATAAATGGTCAGGGTGGAAGATAATGGTTTGTGAATACTAGTTATCAACTAGCAAGTACAAATACCTTCAATATGTCGTGGCACAATGTGGCTTCAATGCACAGTGACCAACCAAAGTATGCAGATGTCACTAACCATGACCAACAAATTTCACTTCATGTGGTCAACGTTGAAAACGCATAACACGAGTCACAAATGGTCAGAGGGGGAAACAATGGTTTGGGAACACCAGGTATCAAATAGCAAGCATAAGGGGCTTCAATAAGATGTGGCACTTTGTGGAGACCATGCACGATGACCAACCAAAGTAGGCATATGTCACTGACCATGACCAACTAATGTCACCAAGTGTGGTAAACTTTGACAACTCATAACACGAGTCACAAATAGTCAGAGGGAGAGACAATGGTTTGGGATGACTATGTATTGACTAGAAAGGACAAAGAACTCCAATACGTAGTGGCACGGTGCGGCTAATATGCACACCAAACAACCAAACTAGGCATATGTCACTGATCATGACCGCAGAATTTCAATATGGGTGGTCACCATTGACCAACCATAACACGAGTCACAAACGGTCAGCAGAGAAAGCAATGCTATGAGAATATCGGTTCTCAACTACCAAGTACAACGACCGTCAGTCAGTAGTAGCACGGTGTGGCTACCATGCACAATGACCGACCAAAGTAGGCATATGTACTACCTTTGACCAAAGAAATCCGCTGTGTGTGGTCAACGTTGACAACTCATAATACCAGTCACAAATGGTCACAGGGGGAAACAATGGTTTGGGAATACCAGGTATCAAATAGCAAGCATAAGGGGCTTCAATAAGATGTGGCACTTTGTGGAGACCATGCACGATGACCAACCAAAGTAGGCATATGTCACTGACCATGACCAAATAATGTCACCAAGTGTGGTAAACTTTGACAACTCATAACACGAGTCACAAATGGTCAGGGTGGAATATAATGGTTTGTGAATACTAGTTATTGACTAGAAAAAATAAATACCTTCAATATGTAGTGGCACAATGTGGCTTCAATGCACAGTGACCAACCAAAGTATGCAGATGTCACTAACCATGACCAACAAATTTCACTCCGTGTGGTCAACGTTGAAAACGCATAATACGAGTCACAACTGGTCAGAGGGGAAAAAAATGGGTTAGGAACACTAGTTATCAACTAGCAAGTACAAAGACCATCAACAAGTAGTGGCACGGTATGGCTAGCGTGCACAGGTACCAACAAAAGGATGCATACATCACTTACTACGACCAAATAAGTCCACTATGTGTGATCAACATTGACAACTCATAACACGAGTCACAAATGGTCAGAGGGAGAGACAATGGTTTGGGAAGCCCATGTATTGACTATAAAGGACAACAAACTTCAATACGTAGTGGCACGGTGTGGCTAATATGCACACGAAACAACCAAACTAGGCATATGTCACTGATCATGACCAGAGACTTTCAATATGGGTGGTCAACATTGACCAATCATAACACGAGTCACAAACGGTCAGGAGAGGAAACAATGCTACGGGGATATTGGTTCTCAACTACCAAGTACAACGACCGTCAATCAGTAGTAGCACGGTGTGGCTACCATGCACAATGACCGACCAACGTATGCATATATACTACCTTTGAGCAAAGAAATCCGCTGTGTGTGGTCAACGTTGACAACTCATAATATGAGTCACAAATGGTCAACGGGAGAAGCAATGGTTTGGGAACACCAGGTATCAAATAGCAAGCACAAGGGGCTTCAATACGTTGTGGCACGGTGTGGAGACCATGCACGATGACCAACCAAAGTAGGCATATGTCACAAACCATGACCAAATAATGCCACTAAGTGTGGTAAACATTGACAACTCATAACAGGAGTCACAAATGGTCAGGGTGGAAGATAATGGTTTGTGAATACTAGTTATCCACTAGCAAGTACAAACACCTTCAATATGTAGCGGCACAATGTGGCTTCAATGCACAGTGACCAACCAAAGTATGCAAATGTCACTAGCCATGACCAACAAATTTCACTTCATGTGGTCCGCGTTTAAAACGCATAACACGAGTCACAAATGGTCAGAGGGGAAAACAATGGGTTGGGATTACTAGTTATCAACTAGTTAGTACAAAGACCTTCAACAAGCAGTGGCACGGTATGGCTAGTGTGCACAGTGACCAACCAATGGATGCATACGTCACTGACTACGACCGAATAAGTCCACTATGTGTGGTCAACATTGACAACTCATAACACGAGTCACAAATGGTCAGAGGGAGAGACAATGGTTCGGGAAGCCAATGTATTGACTAGAAAGGACAAAGAACTTCAATACGTAGTGGCACGGTGTGGCTAATATGCACACCAAACAACCAAACTAGGCATATGTCACTGATCATGACCGGAGAATTTCAATATGGGTGGTCACCATTGACCAACCATAACACGAGTCACAAACGGTCAGCAGAGAAAACAATGCTATGGGGAATCGGTTCTCAACTACCAAGTACAACAACCGTCAGTCAGTAGTAGCACGGTGTGGCTACCATGAACAATGACCTACCAAAGCAGGCATGTGTACTACCTTTGACCAAAGAAATCCGCTATGTGTGGTCAACGTTGACAACTCATAATACCAGTCACAAATGGTCAGAGGGGGAAACAATGGTTTGGGAACACCAGGTATCAAATAGCAAGCACAAGGGGCTTCAATACGATGTGGCACGGTGTGGAGACCATGCACGATGACCAACCAAAGTAGGCATATGTCACTGACCATGACCAAATAATGTCACCAAGTGTGGTAAACTTTGACAACTCATAACACGAGTCACAAATGGTCAGGGTGGAAGAGAATGATTTGTTAATACTAGTTATCGACTAGCAAGTACAAATACCTTCAATATGTTGTGGCACAATGTGGCTTCAATGCACAGTGACCAACCAAAGTATGCAGATGTCACTAACCATGACCAACAAATTTCACTTCATGTGGCCAACGTTGAAAATGCATAACACGAGTCACAAATGGTCAGAGGGGAAATCAATGAGTTGGGAACACTAGTTATCAACTAGCAAGTACAAAGACCTTCAAAAAGCAGTGGCACGGTATGGCTAGCGTGCACAGTGACCAACCAAAGGATGCATACGTCATTGACTACGACCGAATAAGTCCACTATGTGTGATCAACATTGACAACTCATAACACGAGTCACGAATGGTCAGAGGGAGAGACAATGGTTTGGGAAGCCTATGTATTTACTATAAAGGACAAAGAACTTCAATACGTAGTGGCACGGTGTGGCTAATATGCTCACGAAAGAACCAAACTAGGCATATGTCACTGATCATGACCAGAGACTTTCAATATGGGTGGTCAACATTGACCAACCATAACACGAGTCACAAACGGTCAGGAGAGGAAACAATGCTACGGGGATATTGGTTCTCAACTACCAAGTACAACGACCGTCAGTCAGTAGTAGCACGGTGTGGCTACCATGCACAATGACCGACCAAAGTAGGCATATCTACTACCTTTGACCAAATAAATCCGCTGTGTGTGGTCAAGGTTGACAACTAATAATACCAGTCACAAATGGTCAGAGGGGGAAGCAATGGTTTGGGAACACCGGGTATCAAATAGGAAGCACAATGGGCTTCAATACGATGTGGCACGGTGTGGAGACCATGCACGATGACCAACCAAAGTAGGCATATGTCACTGACCATGACCAAATAATGTCACCAAGTGTGGTAAACTTGGACAACTCATAACACGAGTCACAAATGGTCATGGTGGAAGATAATGGTTTGTGAATACTAGTTATCGACTAGCAAGTACAAATACATTCAATATGTAGTGGCACAATGTGGCTTCAATACATAGTGACTAACCAAAGTATGCAGATGTCACTAACCATGACCAACAAATTTCACTTCATGTGGTCAACATTGAAAACGCATAACACGAGTCACAAATGGTCAGAGGGGAAAACAATGGGCTGGGAACACTAGTTTTCAACTAGCAAGTACAAAGATCTTCAACAAGCAGTTGCACGGTATGGCTAGCGTGCACAGTGACCAGCCAAAGGATGCATACATCAATGACTACGACCGTATAAGTCCACTATGTGTGATCAACATTGACAACTCATAACACGAGTCACAAATGGTCAGAGGGAGAGACAATGGTTTGGAAAGCCTATGCATTGACTATAAAGGACAAAGAACTTCAATACGTAGTGGCACGGTGTGGCTAATATGCACACGAAACAACCAAACTAGGCAGATGTCACTGATCATGACCAGAGAATTTCAATATGGGTGGTCAACGTTGACCAACCATAACACGAGTCACAAACAGTCATGAGAGGAAACAATGCTATGGGAATATCGGTTCTCAACTACCAAGTACAGCGACCTTCAGTCAGTAGTAGCATGGTGTGGCTACCATGCACAATGACCGGCCAAAGTAGGCATATGTACTGCCTTTGAGCAAAGAAATCCGCTGTGTGTGGTCAACGTTGACAACTCATAATACAAGTCACAAATGTTCAGAGGGGGAAACAATGGTTTGGGAACACCAGGTATCAAATAGCAAGCACAAGGGGCTTCAATACATTGTGGCACGGTGTGGAGACCAAGCACGATGACCAGCCAAGGTACGCATATGTCACAAACCATGACCAGATAATGTCACTGAGTGTGGTAAACTTTGACAACTCATAACACGACTCACAAATGGTCAGGGTGGAAGATAATGGTTTGTGGATACTAGTTATCAACTAGCAAGTACAAATACCTTCAATATGTAGTGGCACAATGTGGCTTCAATGCACAGTGACCATCCAAAGTATGCATATGTCACTGACCATGACAAAAAAATCTCACTTCCTGTGGTCAATGTTGACAACTCACAACACGAGTCACAGATATTTAGAGGGGGTAGCAATGGTTTTGGAACACTAGCTATCAACAAGAAAGTACATAGACCTTCGATACGTAGTGAAACGGCGTGGTAACCATGTACAGTGACAAACCAAAGTCGGCATATGTCACTAACCATGACCAAACAGATTTCACAGTGTGTGGTCAACGTTGAAAACTCATAACATGAGTCACAAATGGTCAGAGGGGGGAACCATGGGTTGGGAACACTAGTTATTAACTAGCAAGTAGAAAGATTTTCAACAAGTAGCGGCACGGTGTGGCTAGCATGCACAGTGACCAACCAAAGGATGCATGTGTCACTGACTATGACCGAAGAAGTCCACTATGTACGGTCAACATTGACAACTCATAACACGAGTCACAAATGGTCAGAGGGAGAGACAATGGTTTGGGAACCCTATATATTGACTGGAAACGACAAAGAACTTCAATACGTAGTGGCATGTTGTGGCTACTATGCACACCAAACAACCAAAACAAGGTATATGTCACTGACCATGACCAGAGATTTTCAATATGGGTGGTCAACATTCACCAACCACAACACGAGTCACAAACGGTCAGAGGGGGAAACAATGGTCTGGGAATATCAGTTCTCAACTAGCAAGTACAGCGAACTTCAATCATTATAAGCACGGTGTGGCTACCATGCACAATGAACGACCAAAGTAGGCACATGTACTGCCTTTGACCAAAGAAATCCGCTCTGTGTGGTCAATGTTGACAGCTCATAATAGGAGTCACAAATGGTCAGAGGGGGAGAAAATGGTTTGGGAACACCAGGTATCAACTAGCAAGCACAAGGACCTTCGATAAGATGTGCCACGGAGTGGATACCATGCACGATGTCCAACCAAAGTAGGCATATGTCACTGACCATGACCAAATAATGTCACTAAGTGTTGTAAACTTTGACAACTCATAACACGAGTCACAAATTGTCAGGGTGCAAGATAATGGTTCCTGAATACTAGTTATCGACTATCAAGTACAAATACCTTCAATATGTAGTGGCACCTGTGGCTACAATGCACAGTGACCAACCAAAGTATGCACATGTCACTGACCATGACCGACAAATTTCACTTCATGTGGTCAACGTTGACAACTCACACTACGAGTTACTGATAGTCAGAGGGGGGTAACAATGGTTTGGAAACACTAGCTATCAACTAGAAAGCACAAAGACCTTCAATACATAGTGACACGGCGTAGTAACCACTGGCAGTGACAAACCAAACTAGGCATATGTTACTAACCATGACCAACGAATTACAATATGGGTGGTCAACGTTCACAACCCATAACATGAGTCACAAATGGTCAGAGGGGGAAACAATGGTTTCAAAATGCTATGTATCTTCTAGCAAGTACAAATATCTTTTGTGTGTATTGGCACGGTGTGGCTACCGTGCACAATGACCTATCCAAGTAGGCATACATCACTGCTCATGACCAAAGACGTTTAGTGTGTGTGGTCAATGTTCACAACTCATAATACAAGTAAAAACGGGCAGAGGGAGAAACAATGGTTTTGGAATACGTGGCATCGACTAGCAAGTACAAAGACCTTCGATAAGTGGTGGCACGGTGTGGCTACCATGCACAATGACCAACCAAAGTATTCTTGTGTCACTGAATATCATAAAAAGAGTTTCACTGTGTGTTGTCAACTTTCCTTCTTACGGCTGGTCAATCGGATCAATGGTTGAGAGGTTATTCAAGCTCGAAGTTGCAAAATTTGAAATTCCGTATGCGTCAATTCTTTATGAATAAACTAACTTTGTTATCATTCATAGTTTTGAAAACTACCCTCTAATCTTACACCCCCTTATTTAATGCCCTTTACACATAGGAACCCTTATAATGTCATTTGGACGTCATATGAACACCGTGTGAGTTGGCTTAGTGCTTATAGAGTTAGATTTTGGAGCGGAAGGTCCTATGTTTGAATCCTGGTATGCGCAATATAGAATAGGCTTGCGACCTGGGGGGCGGGGGGGGGGGGAGGGGGGGGGCGTGTTGTGATACCTCAACTCTACCTTCGAGCCTAAGCCGTGGGGGGGGTAGGGGGGGTGTCATAAAGCGGTCGCAAATCTGTCCTCCAGGTCGTCCACGGAATATCCCTCTAGGGGGTTGGGAGGGAGTATTCCAGTGAAGGCACCTACGTGTAACAAATCAACAAAAACCGACCTGGTGTCAAAGGGAGAAACCTTTTCTATTTATTGATTAGCAAGCGTGGTAAACTTTGACAACTCATAACACGAGTCACAAATGGTTAGGGTGGAAGATAATGGTTTGTGAATACTAGTTATCGACTAGAAAGTATAAATACCTTCAAAATGTAGGGGCACAATGTGGCTTCAATGCACAGTGACCAACCAAAGTATGCATATGTCACTAACCATGACCAACAAATTTCACTTCATGTGGTCAACGTTGAAACTGCATAACACAAGTCACAAATGGTCAGAGGGGAAAACAATGGGTTGGGAACACTAG
Source organism: Penium margaritaceum (assembly GCA_023375785.1). Classification (NCBI taxonomy): domain Eukaryota; kingdom Viridiplantae; phylum Streptophyta; class Zygnematophyceae; order Desmidiales; family Peniaceae; genus Penium; species Penium margaritaceum. The sequence goes on from SZWC01000187.1 coordinate 219,585, forward strand.
TTATAGACTAGCAAGTATAAAGACCTTCAACCAGCAGTGGCACGGTATGGTTAGCGTGCACAGTGACCAACCAAAGGATGCATACGTCACTGACTACGACCGAATAAGTCCACTATGTGTGGTCAACATTGACAACTCATAACACGAGTCACAAATGATCAGAGGGAGAGACAATGGTTTGGGAAGCCTATGTATTGACTATAAAGGACAAAGAACTTCAATACGTAGTAGCACGGTGTGGCTAATATGCACACCAACTAACCAAACTAGGCATATGTCACTGATCATGACCAGAGAATTTCAATATGGGTGGTCAACGTTGACAAACCATAACACGAATCACAAACGGTCAGGAGAGGAAACAATGCTATGGGAATATTGGTTCTCAACTACCAAGTACAACGACCGTCAATCAGTAGTAGCACGGTGTGGCTACCATGCACAATGACCGACCAAAGTATGCATATATACTGCCTTTGAGCAAAGAAATCTGCTGTGTGTGGTCAACGTTGAAAACTCATAATACGAGTCACAAATGGTCAGCGGGGGAAGCAGTGGTTTGGGAACACCAGGTATCCAATAGCAAGCACAAGGGGCTTCAATACGTTGTGGCACGGTTTGGAGACCATGCACGATGACCAACCAAAGTAGGCATATGTCACAAACCATGACCAAATAATGCCACTAAGTGTGGTAAACTTTGACAACTCATAACACGAGTCACAAATGGTCAGGGTGGAAGATAATGGTTTGTGAATACTAGTTATCGACTAGCAAGTACAAATACCTTCAATATGTAGTGGCACAATGTGGCTTCAATGCACAGTGACCAACCAAAGTATGCATATGTCACTAACCATGACCAACAAATTTCACTTCATGTGGTCAACGTTGAAAACGCATAACACGAGTCACAAATGGTCAGAGGGGAAAACAATGGGTTGGGAACACTAGTTATCAACTAGCAAGTACAAAGACCTTCAACAAGCAGTGGCACGGTATGGCTAGCGTGCACAGTGACCAACCAAAGGATGCATACGTCACTGACTAGGACCGAATAAGTCTACTATGTGTGGTCAACATTGACAACTCATAACACGAGTCACAAATGGTCAGAGGGGGAGACAATGGTTTGGGAAGCCTATGTATTGACTAGAAAGGACAAAGAACTTCAATACGTAGTGGCACGGTGTGGCTAATATGCACACCAAACAACCAAACTAGGCATATGTCACTGATCATGACCAGAGAATTTCAATATGGGTGGTCAACATTGACCAACCATAACACGAGTCACAAACGGTCAGGAGATGAAACAATGCTATGGGAATATTGGTTCTCAACTACCAAGTTCAATGACCATCAATCAGTAGAAGCACGGTGTGGCTACCATGCACAATGACCGACCAATGTAGGCATATGTACTGCCTTTGACCAAAGAAATCCGTTGTGTGTGGTCAACGTTGACAACTCATAATACGAGTCACAAATGGTCAGAGGGGGAAGCAATGGTTTGGGAACACCCGGTATAAAGTAGCAAGCACAAGGGGCTTCAATACGTTGTGGCACAATGTGGAGACCATGCACGATGACCAACCAAAGTAGGCATATGTCACAAACCATGACCAAATAATGCCACGAAGTGTGGTAAACTTTGACAACTCATAACACGAGTCACAAATGATCAGGGTGGAAGATAATGGTTTGTGAATACTAGTTATTGACTAGCAAGTACAAACACCTTCAATAGGTAGTGGCACAATGTGGCTACAATGCACAATGACAAACCAAAGAATGCATATGTCACTAACCATGACCAACAAATTTCACTTCGTGTGGTCAACGTTAAAAACGCATAACACGATTCACAAATGGTCAGAGGGGAAACCAATGGATTGTGAACACTAGTTATCAACCAGCAAGTACAAAGACCTTCTACAAGCAGTGGCACGGTATGGCTAGCGTGCACAGTGACCAACCAAAGGATGCATACGTCAGTGACTATGACCGAATAAGTCCACTATGTGTGGTCAACATTGACAACTCATAACACGAGTCACAAATGATCAGAGGCAGAGACAAAGGTTTGGGAAGCCTATGTATTGACTATAAAGGACAAAGAACTTCAATACGTAGTGGCATGGTGTGGCTAATATGCACACCAAACAACCAAACTAGGCATATGTCACCGATCATGACCACAGAATTTCAATAAGGGTGGTCAACGTTGACCAACCATAACACGAGTCACAAACGGTCAGGAGAGGAAACAAGGCTATGGGAATATCGGTTCTCAACTACCAAGTACAACGACCTTCAGTCAGTAGTAGTACAGTGTGGCTAATATGCACAATGACCGACCAAACTAGGCATATGTAGTGCCTTTGACCAAAGAAATCCGCTGTGTGTGGTCAACGTTGACAACTCATAATACGAGTCGCAAATGGTCAGAGGGGGAAACAATGGTTTGGGAATACCAAGTATCAAATAGCAAGCACAAGGGGCATCAATACGCTGTGGCACGGTGTGGAGACCATGCACGATGACCAACCAAAGTAGGCATATGTCACTGACCATGACCAAATATTGTCACCAAGTGTGGTAAACTTTGACAACTCATAACATGAGTCACAAATGGTCAGGGTGGAAGATAATGGATTGTGAATACTAGTTATCGACTAGCAAGTACAAATACCTTCAATATGTAGTGACACAATGTGGCTTCTATGCACAGTGACTAACCAAAGTATGCAGATGTCACTAACCATGACCAACAGATTTCACTTCATGTGGTCAACGTTGAAAACGCATAACACGAGTCACAAATGGTCAGAGGGGAAAAAAATGTGTTGGGAACACTAGTTATCAACTAGCAAGTACAAAGACCTTCAACAAGCAGTGGCACAGTATGGCTATTGTGCACAGTGACCAATCCAAGGATGCATACGTCATTGACTATGACCGAATAAGTCCACTATGTGTGGTCAACATTGACAACTCAAAACACGAGTCACAAATGGTCAGAGGGAGAGACAATGGTTTGGGAAGCTTATGTATTGACTAGAAAGGACAAATAACTTCAATACATAGTGGCACGGTGTGGCTAATATGCACACCAAACAACCGAACTAGGCATATGTCACTGATCATGACCAGAGAATTTCAATATGGGTGGTCAACGTTGACCAACCATAACACGAGTCACAAACGGTCAGGAGAGAAAACAATGCTATGGGAATATCGGTTCTCAACTACCAAGTACAATGACCTTCAGCAAGTAGTGGCATGGTGTGGCTAATATGCACACCAAACAACCGAACTAGGCATATGTCACTGATCATGACCAGAGAATTTCAATATGGGTGGTCAACGTTGACCAACCATAACACGAGTCACAAACGGTCAGGAGAGAAAACAATGCTATGGGAATATCGGTTCTCAACTACCAAGTACAATGACCTTCAGTCAGTAGTAGCACGGTGTGGCTACCATGCACAATGACCGGCCAAAGTAGGCATATGTACTGCCTTAAACCATAAAAATCCGCTGTGTGTGGTCAACGTTGACAATTCATAATACGAGTCACAAATGGTCAGCGGGGGAAAATATGGTTTGGGAACACTAGGTATCAAATAGCAAGCACGAGGGGCTTCAATACATTGTGGCACGGTGTGGAGACCAAGCACGATGACCAGCCAAAGTAGGCATATGTCACTAACCATGACCAAATAATGTCACTAAGTGTGGTAAACTTTGACAACTCATAACACGACTCACAAATGGTCAGGGTGGAAGATAATGGTTTGTGGATACTAGTTATCGACTAGCAAGTACAAATACCTTCAATATGTAGTGGCACAATGTGGCTTCAATGCACAGTGACCATCCAAAGACTACATATTTCACAGACCATGACAAAAAAAGCTCACTTCATGTGGTCAATGTTGACAACTCACAACACGAGTCACAGATATTCATAGGGGGTAGCAATGGTTTGGGAACACTAGCTATCAACTAGAAAGCACATAGACCTTTGATATGTAGTGAAACGGCGTGGTAACCATGTACAGTGACAAACCAAAGTAGGCATATGTAACTAACTATGACCAAACGCATTTCATATTGTGTAGTCAACGTTGAAAACTCATAACATGAGTCACAAATGGTCAGAGGGGGGAACCATGGATTGAGAACACTAGTTATTAACTAGCAAGTAGAAATATTTTCAACAAGTAGTGGCACGGTGTAGCTAGCATGCACAGTGACCAACCAAAGGATGCATGTGTCACTGACTATGACCGAAGAAGTCCACTATGTGCGGTCAACATTGACAACTCATAACACAGGTCACAAATGGTCAGAGGGAGAGACAATGGTTTGGGAAGCCTATGTATTGACTATAAAGGACAAAGAACTTCAATACGTAGTGGCACGGTGTGGCTAATATGCACACGAAACAACCAAACTAGGCATATGTCACTGATCATGACCAGAGACTTTCAATATAGGTGGTCAACATTGACCAACCATATCACGCGTCACAAACGGTCAGGAGAGGAAACAATGCTATGGGAATATTGGTTCTCAACTACCAAGTAAAACGACCGTCAGTCAGTAGTAGCACGGTGTGGCTACCATGCACAATGACCGACCAAAGTAGGCATATGTACTACCTTTGACCAAAGAAATCCGCGGTGTGTAGTCAACGTTGACAACTCATAATACCAGTACCAAATGGTCAGAGGGGGAAACAATGGTTTGGGAACACCAGGTATCAAATAGCAAGCACAAGGGGCTTCAATACGATGTGGCACGGTGTGGAGACCATGCACGATGACCAACCAAAGTAGGCATATGTCACTCACCATGACCAAATAATGTCACCAAGTGTGGTAAACTTTCACAACTCATAACACGAGTCACAAATGGTCAGGGTGGAAGATAATGATTTGTGAATACTAGTTATTGACTAGCAAGTACAAATACCTTCAATATGTAGTGGCACAATGTGGCTTCAATGCATAGTGACCAACAAAAGTATGCATATGTCACTAACCATGACTAACAGATTTCACTTCATGTGGTCAACGTTGAGAACGCATAACACGAGTCACAAATGGTCATAGGGGAAAACAATGTGTTGGGAACACTAGTTATCAACTAGCAAGTATAAAGACCTTCAACAAGCAGTGGCACGGTATGGCTAGCGTGCACAGTGACCAACCAAAGGATGCATACGTCACTGACTACGACCGAATAAGTCCACTATGTGTGGTCAATATTGACAACTCATAACACGAGTCACAAATGGTCAGAGGGAGAGACAATGGTTTGGGAAGCCTATGTATTGACTAGAAAGGAAAAAGAACTTCAATACGTAGTGGCACGGTGTGGCTAATATGCACACCAAACAACCAAACTAGGCATATGTCACTGATCATGACCGGAGAATTTAAATATGGGTGGTCAACATTGACCAACCATAACACGAGTCAAAAACGGTCAGCAGAGAAAACAAGGCTATGGGAATATCGGTTCTCAACTACCAAGTACAACGACCGTCAGTCAGTAGTAGCACGGTGTGGCTACCATGCACAATGACCGACCAAAGTAGGCATATGTACTACCTTTGACCAAAGAAATCCGCTGTGTGTGGTCAAGGTTGACAACTCATAATACCAGTCACAAATGTTCAGAGGGGGAAACAATGGTTTGGGAACACCAGGTATCAAATAGCAAGCACAAGGGGTTTCAATACGATGTGGCACGGTGTGGAGACCATGCACGATGACCAACCAATGTAGGCATATGTCACTGACCATGACCAAATAATGTCACCAAGTGTGGTAAACTTTGACAACTCATAACACGAGTCACAAATGGTCATGGTGGAAGATAATGGTTTGTGAATACTAGTTATCAACTAGCAAGTACAAATACCTTCAATATGTAGGTGCACAATGTGGCTTCAATGCACAGTGACCACCCAAAGTATGCAGATGTCACTAACCATGACCAACAAAAATCACTTCATGTGGTCAACGTTGAAAACGCATAACACGAGTCACAAATGGTCAGAGGGGAAAAAAATGGGCTGGGAACACTAGTAATTAACTAGCAAGTACAAAGATCTTCAGCAAGCAGTGGCACGGTATGGCTAGCGTGCACAGTGACCAACCAAAGGATGCATACATCAATGACTACGACTGAATAAGTCCACTATGTGTGATCAACATTGACAACTCATAACACGAGTCACAAATGGTCAGAGGGAGAGACAATGGTTTGGGAAGCCTATGCATTGACTATAATGGACAAAGAACTTCAATACGTAGTGGCACGGTGTGGCTAATATGAACACGAAACAACCAAACTAGGCAGATGTCACTGATCATGACCGGAGAATTTCAATATGGGTGGTCAACGTTGACCAACCATAACACGAGTCACAAACGGTCAGGAGAGGAAACAATGCTATGGGAATATCGGTTCTCAACCACCAAGTACAACGACCTTCAGTCAGTAGTAGCATGGTGTGGCTATCATGCACAATGACCGGCCAAAGTAGGCATATGTACTGCCTTTGACCAAAGAAATCCGCTGTGTGTGGTCAACGTTGACAACTCATAATACGAGTCACAAATGGTCAGAGGGGGAAACAATGGTTTGGGGACACCACGTATCAAATAGCAAGCACAAGGGGCTTCAATACNAACAATGCTATGGGAATATCGGTTCTCAACTACCAAGTACAACGACCTTCAGTCAGTAGTAGCACGGTGTGGCTACCATGCACAATGACCGGCCAAAGTAGGCATATGTACTGCCTTTGACCAAAGAAATCCGCTGTGTGTGGTCAACGTTGACAACTCATAATACGAGTCACAAATGGTCAGAGGGGGAAACAATGGTTTGGGAACACCAGGTATCAAATAGCAAGCACAATGGGCTTCAATACATTGTGGCACGGTGTGGAGACCAAGCACGATGCCCAGCCAAAGTACGCATATGTCACTAACCATGACCAAATAATGTCACTAAGTGTGGTAAACATTGACAACTCATAACATCACTCACAAATGGTCAGGGTGGAAGATAATGGTTTGTGGATACTAGTTATCAACTAGAAAGTACAAATACCTTCAATATGTAGTGGCACAATGAGGCTTCAATGCACTGTGACCATCCAAAGTATGGAGAGGTCACTGACCATGATAAAAAAATCTCACTTCATGTGGTCAATGTTGACAACTCACAACACGAGTCATAGATATTCAGAGGGTGTAGCAATGGTTTGGGAACACTAGCTATCAACTAGCAAGTACAAAGACCTTCAACAAGCAGTGGCACGGTATGGCTAGCGTGCACGGTGACCAACCAAAGGATGCATACGTCACTAACTACGACCGAATAAGTCCACTAAGTGTGATCAACATTGAAAACTCATAACACGAGTCACAAATGGTCAGAGGGAGAGACAATGGTTTGGGAAGCCTATGTATTGAGTAGAAAGGACAAAGAACTTCAATACGTAGTGGCACGGTGTGGCTAATATGCACACCAAACAACCAAACTAGGCATATATCACTGATCATGACCAGGGAATTTCAATATGGGTGGTCAACGTTGACCAACCATAACACGACTCACAAACGGTCAGGAGGGGAAACAATGATATGGGAAGATCGGTTCTCAACTACCAAGTACAACGACCTTCAGTCAGTAGTAGCACGTTGTGGCTACCATGCACAATGACCGACCAAATTAGGCATATGTACTGCCTTTGACCAAGGAAATCCGCTGTGTGTGGTCAACGTTGACAACTCATAATATGAGTCACAAATGGTCAGAGGGGGAAACAATGGTTTGGGAACACAAAGTATCAAATAGCAAGTACAAGGGGCTTCAATGCGTCATGGCACAGTGTGGAGACCATGCACGATGACCAACCAAAGTAGGCATATGTCACTGACCATGGCCAAATAATGTCACCAAGTATGGTAAATTTTCACAACTCATAACACGAGGCACAAATGACCAGGGTGGAAGATAATGATTTGTGAATACTAGTTATCGACTAGCAAGTACAAATACCTTCAGTATATAGTCGCACAATGTGGCTTCAATGCACAGTGACCAACAAAAGTATGCATATGTCACTAACCATGACTAACATATTTCACTTCATGTGGTCAAAGTTGAAAACGCATAACACGAGTCACAAATAGTCACAGTGGAAAACAATGCATTGGGAACACTAGTTATCAACTAGCAAGTACAAAGACCTTCAACAAGCAGTGGCACGGTATGGCTAGCGTGCACAGTGACCAACCAACGGATGCGTACGTCACTGACTACGACCGAATAAGTCCACTATGTGTGGTCAACATTGACAACTCATAACACGAGTCACAAATGATCGGAGGGAGAGACAATGGTTTGGGAAGCCTATGTATTGACTAGAAAGGACAAAGAACCTCAATACGTAGTGGCACGGTGTGGCTAATATGCACACCAAACAACCAAACTAGGCATATGTCACCGATCATGACCACAGAATTTCAATAAGGGTGGTCAACGTTGACCAACCATAATACGAGTCACAAATAAGGCTGCACACCAAATCCTAGGATTCGTGAATCAGAGTCGTGAACCCAGATCCAGATTCGGATTCGGAGATCCGAATCCTTCAACAGGATTCGATCCGGGATTCGTGAATCTTTTTGTAGTAGTTTCAACATGGAAAACAGGGTTTTATATGGCAGTTAAGAGGTTTTTTTCTTGCAATGACATAGGATCCTGAAAAGATTCGTGAATCCTTGGGATTCACGAATCCAGATTCGGATTCGTGAATCTAAGCCAGACTTGGATTCGGATTCGTGAATCCGAATCCATTCTTAGATCCGGGAATCTTACCCGGTGTGCACCCTTAGTCAAAAACGGTCAGGAGAGGAAACAATGCTATGGGAATATCAGTTCTCAACTACCAAGTACAACGACCTTCAGTCAGTAGTAGCACGGTGTGGCTACCATGCACAATGACCGACCAAACTAGGCATATGTACTGCCTTTGACCAAAGAAATCCGCTGTGTGTGGTCAACGTTGACAACTCATAAAACGAGTCACAAATGGTCAGAGGGGGAAACAATGGGTTGGTAACACCAAGTATCAAATAGCAAGCACAAGGGGCATCAATATGCTGTTGCACGGTGTGGAGACCATGCACGATGACCAACCAAAGTAGGCATATGTCACTGACCATGACCAAATAATGTCACCAAGTGTGGTAAACTTTGACAACTCATAACACGAGTCACAAATGGTCAGGGTGGAAGATAATGGTTTGTGAATACTAGTTATCGACTAGCAAGTACAAATACCTTCAATATGTAGTGGCACAATGTGGCTTCAATGCACAGTGACCAACCAAAGTATGCACATGTCACTAACCATGAACAACAAATTTCACTTCATGTGGTCAACGCTGAAAACGCATAACACGAGTCACAAATGGTCAGAGGGGAAAACAATGTGTTGGGAACACTAGTTATCAACTAGCAAGTACAAAGACCTTCAACAAGCAGTGGCACGGTATGGCTAGCGTGCACAATGACCAACCAAAGGATGCATACGTCACTGACTACGACCGAATAAGTCCACTATGTGTGGTCAACATTGACAACTCATAACACGAGTCACAAATGGTCAGAGGGAGAGACAATGGTTTGGGAAGCCTATGTATTGACTAGAAAGGACAAACAACTTCAATACGTAGTGGCACAATGTGGCTAATATGCACACCAAACAACCAAACTAGGCATATGTCACTGATCATGACCGGAGAATTTCAATATGGGTGGTCAACATTGACCAACCCTAACACGAGTCACAAACGGTCAGCAGAGAAAACAATGTTATGGGAATATCGGTTCTCATCTACCAAGTACAACGACCGTCAGTCTGTAGTATCACGGTGTGGGTACCATGCACAATGACCGACCAAAGTAGGCATATGTACTACCTTTGACCAAAGAAATCCGCTGTGTGTGGTCAACATTGACAACTCATAATACCAGTCACAAATGGTCAGAGGGGGAAACAATGGTTTGGGAACACCAGGTATCAAATAGCAAGCACAAGGGGCTTCAATACGATGTGGCACGGTGTGGAGACCATGCACGATGACCAACCAAAGTAGGCATATGTCACTGACCATGACCAAATAATGTCACCAAGTGTGGTAAGCTTTGACAACTCATAACACGAGTCACAAATGGTCAGGGTGGAAGATAATGGTTTGTGAATACTAGTTTTTGACTAGAAAGTACAAATACCTTCAATATGTAGTGGCACAATGTGGCTTCAATGCACAGTGACCAACCAAAGTATGCAGATGTCACTAACCATGACCAACAAATTTCACTTCATGTGGTCAACGTTGAAAACGCATAACACGAGTCACAAATGGTCAGGGTGGAAGATAATGGTTTGTGAATACTAGTTATCGACTAGCAAGTACAAATACCTTCAATATGTAGTGGCACAATGTGGCTTCAATGCACAGTGACCAACCAAAGTATGCAGATGTCACTAACCATGACCAACAAATTGTACTTCATGTGGTCAACGTTGAAAACGCATAACACGAGTCACAAATGGTCAGGGTGGAAGATAATGGTTTGTGAATACTAGTTATCGACTAGCAAGTACAAATACCTTCAATATGTAGTGGCACAATGTGGCTTCAATGCACAGTGACCAACCAAAGTATGCAGATGTCACTAACCATGACCAACAAATTGTACTTCATGTGGTCAACGTTGAAAACGCATAACACGAGTCACAAATGGTCAGAGGGAGAGACAATGGTTTTGGAAGCCTATGTATTGACTAGAAAGGACAAAGAACTTCAATACGTAGTGGCACGGTGTGGCTAATATGCACACCAAATAACCAAACTAGGCATATGTCACTGATCATGACCAGAGAATTTCAATATGGGTAGTCAACGTTGACCAACCATAACACGACTCACAAACGGTCAGGAGAGGAAACAATGATATGGAAATATCGGTTCTCAACTACCAAAGACAACGACCTTCAGTCAGTAGTAGAAAGGTGTGGCTACCATGCACAATGACCGACCAAACTCGGCATATGTTCTGCCTTTGACCAAAGAATTCTGCTGTGTGTGGTCAACATTGACAACTCATGATACGAGTCACAAATGGTCAGAGGGGGAAACAATGGTTTGGGAATACCAAGTATGAAATAGCAAGCACAAGGGGCATCAATACGCTGTGGAGACCATGCACGATGACCAACCAAAGTAGGCATACGTCACTGACCATGACCAAAGAATGTCACCAAGTGTGGTAGACTTTGACAACTCATAACACGAGTCACACATGATCAGGGTGGAAGATAATGGTTTGTGAATACTAGTTATCGACTAGCAAGTACAAATACCTTCAATATGTAGTGGCACAATGTGGCTTCAATGCACAGTGACCAACCAAAGTATGCAGATGTCACTAACCATGACCAACAAATTGTACTTCATGTGGTCAACGTTGAAAACGCATAACACGAGTCACAAATGGTCAGAGGGGAAAAAAAAATGTGTTGGGAACACTAGTTACCAACTAGCAAGTACAAAGACCTTCAACAAGCAGTGGCACGGTATGGCTAGCGTGCACAGTGACCAACCAAAGGATGCATACGCCACTGACTACGACCGAATAAGTCCACTATGTGTCGTCAACATTGACAACTCATAACACGAGTCACAAATGATAAGAGGGAGAGACAATGGTTTGGGAAGACTGTGTATTGACTGGAAAGTACAAAGAACTTCAATACGTAGTGGCAAGGTGTGGCTAATATGCACACCAAACAACCAAACTAGGCATATGTCACTGATCATGACCAGAGAATTTCCATAAGGGTGGTCAACGTTGACCAACCATAACACAAGTCACAAACGGTCAGGAGAGGAAACAATGCTATGGGAATATCGGTTCTCAACTACCAAGTACAACGACCTTCAGTCAGTAGTAGCACGGTGTGGCTACCATGCACAATAACCGACCAAACTAGGCATATGTACTGCCGTTGACAAAAGAAATTCGCTGTGTGTGGTCAACGTTGACAACTCATAATACGAGTCACAAATGGTCAGAGGGGGAAACAATGGTTTGGGAACACCAAGTATCAAATAGCAAGCACAAGGGGCATCAATACGCTGTGGCACGGTGTGGAGACCATGCACGATGACCAA
>SZWC01000187.1:264262-281423 GCA_023375785.1 Penium margaritaceum
GATGGATGAAGAGCAAGGGGATTGAGTGGCAGAAAACAACTCCACACTCCCCACAACAGAATGGCGTTGTAGAGAGAGCGAATCGCACAATCCTTAACATGGTGCGACCCATGTTGAGCGACGCCGGCCTTACACAACGGTATTGGGCGGAGGCGGAAAGGACAGCAGCGTACATCATTAATCTCATGCCGACCAAGCCGCTAAAGGACAAGGAGACCAAGGCGTGGAAGACGCCACAAGAGGTGTGGAGCGGAAGGAAGCCGGCGGTGGATCACCTCCGCAAGTTTGGTTGTGTTGCACATGTAATGGTGCAGGCACGTGAGGGACAGAGCAAGTTGGACCCGTGTACCCGCCGGTGTATGTTCCTTGGTTACGAGAGCGGAAGCAAGGCGTACCGACTCTTTGACCCAAGGAGGCAGCAGATTTTGCGGAGTCGCGACGTCACGTTCGACGAGAAAAGCCGTTGGTCAGACAAGGAGGCAGGTCTCTCCAAGAGGGAGGAGTGGATGCCACTCCTTGAGGGGGAGATGCCGGAGGACGTGAATGAGGGTGACGTCCTCACAGTAGTACCAACCGGAGAGAGTCGCCTGAGGGATGGGCGAGCGACAGACTTTAGTCCGGCCAGTTCGGATGAGGAATCCGAAGCACCGGAGATGTACGAGGAGGCGGGGAGTCGACCCATGTCTCCAAGGTCTCCAAGAGAGGGGGAGCAGGCGCTTGGAGAGGATGGCGCCGAAAGGGGACAGCAACAACAACAACCGCCTCAAGAGCCTCACATGAGCAACCGTGTGCGACGAAGGACAAAAAGATACGATGCCGACAAGGGCATCTGGACAGGGTTCGCACAAGTCTTCTTCACGCAAGAGGAGCGTGAAGGTGGCACTGCACAAGAAGGATGGGGCTGATTGGGAGGGAGCAACAAAATGTAAGCTCGCCTCCCATGAGGATAAAGGCTCCTGAGTTGCAGATTAAGCATGGACAACTGCCATGGGTGATGCGCAAGGGGGAGATTGTTGGAGTAATGCTCCTCACCATGGCAGGAGTGACTTAAAAAAGGAACACCAAAAAGACAAGCCAAGGTGGCGTAGTGGTTAATGGTGTTCACCTATAGAGGCAGGGGCCCGGATTCAAGTCCCACAAGATGAAATTCTGCCCTGCCTTAAGGGAGGTGGAAAATAGATGCCAGGAAGCTAGCTCAACCTCTAGAGTTCCTCTTTAAGTTTCTAGAAGGCCAGGTGAGGGTCCAGGAAGGTGGCACACCTTATAGAAGGGGTGACTTGTCCTACAAGGCATCTAGAGGTGTCTTGTTCTTCTGGACACCTTCTCTCTTACTAGAAGCAAGCTGAGGAACCCAGGAAGGGGCAGAAGCTTCTAGAGGAGGGAAGGGCTGCCTTCCTAGGTGGGAGAAGGAAAGCCTACCAAAGGCCACTCTATAAGCCATAGAATCTGCTAGGAAGCTTCAAATCTGGCATGCTTTGGTGTTCTGGAAATCTTAGATCAGTGGCTATAAAATTCCACTGCTTGTGAGCCTTGATCAAGTGTTCATTCCCAGTCAATTGAGGCCAAAACTGTTGCCACACTCTCTGACTAGTTTTCTGCCATCCTTGGAACGAGTTGCCTCCACAGTTTCAGTCTCTCCAAAAACAGTTGGTGGTATGAACCAGCCATTGCTAGGGACCCTCCATGGTGCACACTCACCCTCAGGCCAACAAACAATGGTTTGGGAACACCAAGTATCAAATAGCAAGCACACGGGGCATCAATACGCTGTGGCACGGTGTGGAGACCATGCACGATGACCAACCAAAGTAGGCATATGTCACTGACCATGACCAAACAATGTCACCAAGTGTGGTAAACTCTGACAACTCATAACACGAGTCACAAATGATCAGGGTGGAAGATAATGGTTTGTGAATACTAGTTATCGACTAGCAAGTACAAAAACCTTCAATATGTAGTGGCACAGTGTGGCTTCAATGCACAGTGACCAACCAAAGTATGCAGATGTCACTAACCATGACCAACAAATTTCACTTTACGTGGTCAACGTTGAAAACGCATAACACGAGTCACAAATGGTCAGAGGGGAAAACAACGTGTTGGGAACACTAGTTATCAGCTAGCAAGTACAAAGACCTTCAACAAGCAGTGGCACGGTACGGCTAGCGTGCACAATGACCAACCAACGGATGCATACGTCACTGACTACGACCGAATAAGTCCACTATGTGTGTTCAACACTGACAACTCATAACACGAGTCACAAATGATCAGAGGGAGCGAAAATGGTTTGGGAAGCCTATGTATTGACTAGAAAGGACAAAGAACTTCAATACGCAGTGGCACGGTGTGGCTAATATGCACACCAAACAACCAAACTATGCATATGTCACTGATCATGACCAGAGAATTTTAATAAGGGTGGTCAACGTTGACCAACCATAACACGAGTCACAAACGGTCAAGAGATTAAACAATGCTATGGGAATATCAGTTCTCAACTACCAAGTACAACGACATTCAGTCAGTAGTAGCACGGTGTGGCTACCATGCACAATGACCGACCAAACTAGGCGTATGTACTGCCTTTGACCAAAGAAATCCGCTGTGTGTGGTCAACGTTGACCAACCATAACACGAGTCACAAATGATCAGGGTGGAAGATAATGGTTTGTGAATACTAGTTATCGACTAGCAAGTACAAATACCTTCAATATGTAGTGGCACAATGTGGCTTCAATGCACAGTGACCAACCAAAGTATGCAGATGTCACTAACCATGGCCAACAAAGTTCACTTCATGTGGTCAACGTTGAAAACGCATAACACGAGTCACAAATGGTCAGAGGGGAAAACAATGTGTTGGGAACACTAGTTATCAACTAGCAAGTACAAAGACCTTCAACAACCAGTGGCACGGTATGGCTAGCGTGGACAGTGACCAACCAAAGGATGCATACGTCACTGACTACGACCGAATAAGTTCACTATGTGTGGTCAACATTGACAAATCATAACACGAGTCACAAATGATCAGAGGGAGAGACAATGGTTTGGGAAGCCTATGTATTGACTAGAAAGGACAAAGAACTTCAATACGTAGTGGCACGGTGTGGCTAATATGCACACCAAACAACCAAACTAGGCATATGTACTACCTTTGACCAAAGAAATCCGCTGTGTGTGGTCAACGTTGACAACTCATAATACGAATCACAAATGGTCAGAGGGGGAAACAATGGTTTGGGAACACCAAGTATCAAATAGCAAGCACAAGGGGCATCAATACGCTGTGGCACGGTGTGGAGACCATGCACGATGACCAACCAAAGTAGGCATATGTCACTGACCATGACCAAATAATGTCACCAAGTGTGGTAAACTTTGGCAACTCATAACACGAGTCACAAATGGTCAGGGTGGAAGATAATGGTTTGTGAATACTAGTTATTGACTAGCAAGTACAAATACCTTCAATATGTAGTGGCATGGTGTGGCTTCAATGCACAGTGACCAACCAAATTATGCATATGTCACTAACCATGACCAAGAAATTTCACTTCATGTGGTCAACGTTGAAAACGTATAACACGAGTCACAAATGGTCAGATGGGAAAACAATGGGTTGGGAACACTAGTTATCAAGTAGCAAGTACAAATACCTTCAACAAGCAGTGGCACGGTATGGCTAGCGTGCACAGTGACCAACCCAAGGATGCATACGTCACTGACTACGACCGAATAAGTCCACTATGTGTGGTCAACATTGACAACTCATAACACGAGTCACAAATGGTCAGAGGGAGAGACAATGGTTTGGGAAGCCTATGTATTGACTAGAAAGGACAAANAACTTCAATACGTAGTGGCACGGTGTGGCTAATATGCACACCAAACAACCAAACTAGGCATATGTCACTGATCATGACCAGAGAATTTCAATATGGGTGGTCAACGCTGACCAACCATAACACGAGTCACAAACGGTCAGGAGAGGAAACAATGCTATGGGAATATCGGTTCTCAACTACCAAGTACAACAACCTTCTGTCAGTAGTAGCACGGTGTGGATACCATGCACAATGACCGGCCAAATTAGGCATATGTACTGCCTTTGACCAAAGAAATCCGCTGTGTGTGGTCAACGTTGACAACTCATAATACGAGTCACAAATGGTCAGAGGGGGGAACAATGGTTTGGGAACACCAGGTATCAAATTGCAAGCACAAGGGGCTTCAATACACTGTGGCACGGTGTGGAGACCATGCACGATGACCAGCCAAAGTAGGCATATGTCACTAACCATGACCAAATAATGTCACTAAGTGTGGTAAACTTTGACAACTCATAACACGACTCACAAATGATCAGGGTGGAAGATAATGGTTTGTGGACACTAGTTATCGACTAGCAAGTACAAATACCTTCAATATGTAGTGGCACAATGTGGCTTCAATGCACAGTGACCATCCTATGTATGCATATGTCACTGACCATGACAAAAAAATCTCACTTCATGTGGTCAATGTTGACAACTCACAACACGAGTCACAGATATTCAGAGGGGGTAGCAATGGTTTGGGAACACTAGCTATCAAGTAGAAAGCACATAGACCTTCGATACGTAGTGAAACGGCGTGGTAACCATGTACAGTGACAAACCAAAGTAGGATTATGTCACTAACCATGACCAAACGGATTTCACAGTGTGTGGTCAACGTTGAAAACTCATAACATGAGTCACAAATGGTCAGAGGGGGGAACCATGGGTTGGGAACACTAGTTATTAACTAGCAAGTAGAAAGATTTTCAACAAGTAGTGGCACGGTGTGGCTAGCATGCACAGTGACCAACCAAAGCATGCATGTGTCACTGACTATGACCGAAGAAGTCCACTATGTACGGTCAAGATTGACAACTCATAACACGAGTCACAAATGGTCAGAGGGAGAGATAATGGGTTGGGAACCCTAAATATCGACTGGAAACGACAAAGAACTTCAATACGTAGTGGCATGTTGTCGCTACTATGCACACCAAACAACCAAAAGCAGGCATATGTCACTGACCATGACCAGAGATTTTCAATATGGGTGGTCAACATTCACCAACCACAACACGAGTCACAAACAGTGAGAGGGGGAAACAATTTTTTGGGAATATCAGTTCTCAACTAGCAAGTACAGCGACCTTCAATCATTATAAGCATGGTGTGGCTACCATGCACAATGACCGACCAAAGTAGGCACATATACTGCCTTTGACCAAAGAAATCCGTTGTGTGTGGTCAATGTTGACAACTCATAATAGGAGTCACAAATGGTCAGAGGGGGAGACAATGGGTTGGGAACACCAGGTATCAACTAGCAAGCACAAGGACCTTCAATACGCTGTGCCACGTAGTGGATACCATGCACGATGTCCAACCAAAGCAGGCATATGTCACTGACCATGACCAAATAATGTCACTAAGTGTTGTAAACTTTGACAACTCATAACATGAGTCACAAATTGTCAGTGTGTAAGATAATGGTTTGTGAATACTAGTTATCGACTAGCAAGTACAAATACCTTCAATATGTAGTGGCACCGTGTGGCTACAAGGCACAGTGACCAACCAAAGTATGCACATGTCACTGACCATGACCAACAAATTTCACTTCATGTGGTCAACGTTGACAACTCACAACACGAGTTACTGATAGTCAGAGGGGGGTAACAATGGGTTGGAAACTCTAGCTAACAACTAGAAAGCACAAAGACCTTCAATACATAGTGACACGGTGTGCTAACCACTGACAGTGACAAACCAAACGAGGCATATGTTACTAACCATGACCAAAGAATTTCAATACGGGTGGTCAACGTTCACACCCCATAACATGAGTCTCAAATGGTCAGAGGGGGAAACAATGGTTTCAAAATGCTATGTATCTTCTAGCAAGTACAAATATCTTTCGTGTGTATTGGCTCGGTGTGGCTACCGTGCACAATGACCTATCCAAGTAGGCATACATCACTGCTCATGACCAAAGAAGTTTAGCGTGTGTGGTCAACTTTCACAACTCATAATACAGATAAAAGTGGGCAGAGGGAGTAACAAGGGTTTGGGAATACATGGCATCGACTAGCAAGTACAAAGACCTTCGATAAGTGGTGGCACGGTGTGGCTACCATGCACAATGACCAACCAAAGTATTCTTGTGTCACTGAATATCATAAAAAGAGTTTCACTGTGTGTTGTCAACTTTCCTTCTTACGGCTGGTCAATCAGAGCAATGGTTGAGAGGTTATTCAATCTTGAAGTTGCAAAGTTTCAAATTCCTTCTGCGTCAATTCTTTATAAATAAACTAACCTTGTTATCATTCATAATTTTGAAAAATACCCTCTAATCTTACACCCCCTTATTTAATGCCATTTACACATAGGAACCCTTACAATGTCATTTGGACGTCATATGAACACCGTGTGAGTTGGCTTAGTGCTTATAGAGTTAGATGCTGGAGCGGTAGGTCCTATGTTTGAATCCTCGTACGCGCAATATAGAATAGGCTCGCGACCTGGGGGGGGGGCGTGTTGTGATACCTCAACTCTACCTTCGAGCCTAAGCCGTGCGGGGTAGGGGGGGTGTCATAATGCGGTCGCAAATCTGTCCTCCATATCGTCCACGGAACATCCATCTAGGAGGGTGGGAGGGAGTATTCCACTGAAGGCACCTACGTGTAACAAATCAACAAAAACCGACCTGGTGTCAAAGGGAGAAACCTTTAACTATTTGTCGACCAGAAAGTGTGGTAAACTTTGACAACTCATAACACGAGTCACAAATGGTCAGGGTGGAAGATAATGGTTTGTGAATACTAGTTATCGACTAGCAAGTACAAATACCTTCAATATGTAGTGGCACAATGTGGCTTCAATGCACATTGACCAACCAAAGTATGCATATATCACTAACCATGACCAACAAATTTCACTTGATGTGGGCAACGTTGAAAACGCATAACAGGAGTCACAAATGGTCAGAGGGGTAAACAATGGGTTGGGAACACTAGTTATAAACTAGCAAGTACAAAGACCTTCAACAAGTAGTTGCACGGTATGGCTAGCGTGCGCAGTGACCAGTCCAAGGATGTATACGTCACTGGCTACAACCGAATAAGTCCACTATGTGTGGTCAACATTGACAACTCATAACACGAGTCACAAATGATGAGAGGGAGAAACAATGGTTTGGGAAGCCTATGTATTGACTAGAAAGGACAAAGAACTTCATTACGTAGTGGCACGGTGTGGCTAATATGCACACCAAAAAAAACCAAACTAGGCAGATGTCACTGATCATGACCAGAGAGTTTCAATATGGGTGGTCAACGTTGACCAACCATAACACGACTCACAAACGGTCAGGAGAGGAAACAATGCTATGGGAATATCGGTTCTCAACTACCAAGTACAACGACATTCAGTCAGTAGTAGCACGGTATGGCTACCATGCGCAATGACAGACCAAACTAGGCATATGTACTGCCTTTGACCAAAGAATTCCGCTGTGTGTGGTCAACGTTGATAACTCATGATACAAGTCACAAATGGTCAGAGGGGGAAACAATGGTTTGGGAACACCAAGTATCAAATAGCAAGCACAAGGGGCATCAATACGCTGTGGAGACCATGCGCGATGACCAACCAAAGTAGGCATATGTCACTGATCATGAACAAATAATGTCACAAAGTGTGGTAAACCTTGACAACTCATAACACGAGTCACAAATGATCAGGGTGGAAGATAATGGTTTGTGAATACTAGTTACAATGTGGCTTCAATGCACAATGTGGCTTCAATGCACAGTGACCAACCAAAGTATGCAGATGTCACTAACCATGACAAACAAATTTCACTTCAAGTGGTCAACGTTGAAAACGCATAACACGAGTCACAAATGGTCAGAGGGGAAAACAATGTGTTGGGAACACTAGTTACCAACTAGCAAGTACAAAGACCTTCAACAAGCAGTGGCACGGTATGGCTAGCGTACACAGTGACCAACCAAAGGATGCATACGTCACTGACTTCGACCGAATAAGTCCACTATGTGTGATCAACATTGACAACTCATAACACGAGTCACAAATGATCAGAGGGAGAGACAATGGTTTAGGAAGCCTATGTATTGACTATAAAGGACAAAGAACTTCAATACGTAGTGGCACGGTGTGGCTAATATGCACACCAAACAACCAAACTAGGCATATGTCAGTGATCATGACTAGAGAATTTCAATAAGGGTGGTCAACGTTGACCAACCATAACACGAGTCACAAACGGTCAGGAGAGGAAACAATGCTATGGGAATATTGGTTCTCAACTACCAAGTACAACGATCGTCAATCAGTAGTAGCACGGTGTGGCTACCATGCACAATGACCGACCAAAGTAGGCATATATACTGCATTTGAGCAAAGAAATCCGTTGTGTGTGGTCAACGTTGACAACTCATAATACGAGTCGTAGATGGTCAGAGGGGGAAGCAATGGTTTGGGAACACCAGGTACCAAATAGCAAGCACAAGGGGCTTCAATACGTTGTGGCACGGTGTGGAGACCATGCACGATGACCAACCAAAGTAGGCATATGTCACTGACCATGACCAAGTAATGTCACTAAGTGTGGTAAACTTTGACAACTCATAACACGAGTTGCAAATGGTCAGGGTGGAAGATAATGGTTTTTGAATACTAGTTATCGACTACCAAGTACAAATACCTTCAATATGTAGTGGCATGGTGTGGCTTCAATGCACAGTGACCAACCAAATTATGCATATGTCACTAACCATGACCAACATATTTCACATCAGGTGGTCAACGTTGAAAACGCATAACACGAGTCACAAATGGTCAGAGGGGAAAACAATGGGTTGGGAACACTAGTTATCAACTAGCAAGTACAAAGACCTTCACCAAGCAGTGGCACGGTATGGCTAGCGTGCACAGTGACCAACCCAAGGATGCATACGTCATTGACTACGAACGAATAAGTCCACTATGTGTGGTCAACATTGACAACTCATAACACGAGTCACAAATGGTCAGAGGGAGAGACAATGGTTTGGGAAGCCTATGTATTGACTAGAAAGGACAAATAACTTCAATACGTAGTGGCACGGTGTGGCTAATATGCACACAAAATAACCAAACTAGGCATATGTCACTGATCATGACCAGAGAATTTCAATATGGGTGGTCAACGTTGACCAACCATAACACGAGTCACAATCGGTGAGGAGAAGAAACAATGCTATGGGGATATTGGTTCTCAACTACCAAGTACAACGACCTTCAGTCAGTAGTAGCACGGTGTGGCTACCATGCACAATGACCGGCCAAAGTAGGCATATGTACTGCGTTTGACCAAAGAAATCCGCTGTTTGTGGTCAACGTCGACAACTCATAATACGAGTCACAAATGGTCAGAGGGGGAAACAATGGTTTGGGAACACCAAGTATCAAATAGCAAGCACAAGGGGCTTCAATACACTATGGCACGGTGTGGCGACCATGCACGATGACTAACCAAAGTAGGCATATGTCACTGACCATGACCAAATAATGTCACCAAGTGTGGTAAACTTTGACAACTCATAACACGAGTCACAAATGGTCAGGGGGGAAGATAATGGGTTGTGAATACTAGTTATCGACTAGCAAGTACAAATACCTTCAATATGTAGTGGCACAATGTGGCTTCAATGCACAGTGCCGAACCAAAGTATGCATATGTCACTAAGCATGACCAATAAATTTCACCTCATGTGGTCAACGTTGAAAACGCATAACACGAGTCACAAATGGTCAGAGGGGAAAACAATGCGTTGGGAGCACTAGTTATCAACTAGCAAGTATAAAGACCATCAACAAGCAGTGGCACGGTATGGCTAGCGTGCACAGTGACCAACCAAAGGATGCATACGTCACTGAATATGACCGAATAAGTCCACTTTGTGTGGTCAACATTGACAACTCATAACACGAGTCACAAATGGTCAGAGGGAGAGACAATGGTTTGGGAAGCCTATGTATTGACTAGAAAGGACAAAGAACTTAAATACGTAGTGGCACGGTGTGGCTAATATGCACACCAAACAAGCAAACTAGGCATATGTCACTGATAGTGACCAGATAATTTCAATATGGGTGGTCAACATTGACCAACCATAACACGAGTCACAAACAGTCAGGAGAGGAAACAATGCTATGGGAATATTGGTTCTCAACTACCAAGTACAACGACCGTCAATCAGTAGTAGCACGGTGTGGCTACCATGCAGAATGACCGACCAAAGCATGCATATATACTGCCTTTGAGAAAAGAAATCCGTTGTGTGTGGTCAACGTTGACAACTCATAATATGAGTCACAAATGGTCAGCGGGGAAAGCAATGGTTTAGGAACACCAGGTATCAAATAGCAAGCACAAGGGGCTTCAATACGTTGCGGCACGGTGTGGAGACCATGCACGATGACCAACCAAAGTAGGCATATGTTACAAACCATGACCAAATAATGCCACTAAGTGTGGTAAACTTTGACAACTCATAACACGAGTCACAAATGGTCGGGGTGGAAGACAATGGTTTCTAAATACTAGTTATCGACTAGCAAGTACAAACACCTTCAATATGTAGTGGCACAATGTGGCTTCAATGCACAGTGACCAACCAAATTATGCATATATCACTATCCATGACCAACAAATTTCACTTCATGTGGTCAACGTTGAAAACGCATAACACGAGTCACAAATGGTCAGAGGGGAAAACAATGGGTTGGGAACACTAGTTATCAACTAGCAAGTACAAAGACCTTCAACAAGCAGTGGCACGGTATGGCTAGCGTGCAAAGTGACCAACCAAAGGATGCATACGTCACTGACTACGACCGAATAAGTCCACTATGTGTGGTCGACATTGACAACTCATAACACGAGTCACAAATGGTCGGAGGGAGATACAATGGTTTGGGAAGCCAATGTATTGACTAGAATGGACAAAGAACTTCAATACGTAGTGGCACGGTGTGGCTAATATGCACACCAAATAACCAAACTAGGCATATGTCACTGATCATGACCAGAGAATTTGAATATGGGTGGTCACCATCGACCAACCATAACACGAGTCACAAACGGCCAGCAGAGAAAACAATGATATGGGAAATCGGTTCTCAACTACCAAGTACAACGATCGTAAGTCAGTAGTAGCACGGTGTGGCTACCATGCACAATGACCTACCAAAGTAGGCATATGTACTACCTTCGACCAAAGAAATCCGCCATGTGTGGTCAACGTTGACAACTCATAATACCAGTCACAAATGGTCAGAGGGGGAAACAATAGTTTGGGAACACCAGGTATCAAATAGCAAGCACAAGGGGCTTCAATACGATGTGGCATGGTGTGGAGACCATGCACGATGACCAACCAAAGTAGGCATATGTCACAGACCATGACCAAATAATGTCACTAAGTGTTGTAAACCTTGATAACTCATAACACGAGTCACAAATGGTCAGGGTGGAAGATAATGATTTGTGAATACTAGTTATCGACTAGCAAGTACAAATAACTTCAACATGTAGTGGCACAGTGTGGTTTCAATGCACAGTGACCAACCAAATTATGCATATGTCACTAACAATGACCAACAAATTTCACTTCATGTGGTCAACGTTGAAAACGCATAACAGGAGTCACAAATGGTAAGAGGGGAAAACAATGGGTTGGGAACACTAGTTATCATCTAGCAAGTACAAAGACCTTCATCAAGCAGTGGCACGGTATGGCTAGCGTGCACAGTGACCAGCCCAAAGATGCATACGTCACTGACTACGGCCAAATAAGTCCACTATGTGTGGTCAACATTGACAACTCATAACACGAGTCACAAATGGTCAGAGGGAGAGACAATGGTTTGGGAAGCCTATGTATTGACTAGAAAGGACACAGAACTTCAAAACGTAGTGGCACAGTGTGGCTAATATGCACACCAAACAACCAAACTAGGCATATATCACTGATCATGACCAGAGAATTTCAATATGAGTGGTCAACGTTGACCAACCATAACACGACTCACAAACGGTCAGGAGAGGAAACAATGATATGGGAATATCGGTTCTCAACTACCAAGTACAACGACCTTCATTCAGTAGTAGCACGGTGTGGCTACAATGCACAATGACCGACAAAAGTAGGCATATGTACTGCCTTTGACCAAAGAAATCCGCTGTGTGTGGTCAACGTTGACAACTCATAATATGAGTCACAAATGGTCAGAGGGGGAAACAATGGTTTGGGAACACCAAGTATCAAACAGCAAGCACAAGGGGCTTCAATACGCTGTGGCACGGTGTGGAGACCATGCACGATGACCAACCAAAGTAGGCATATGTCACTGACCATGACCAAATAATGTTACCAAGTGTGGTAAAACTTGACAACTCATAACACGAGTCACAAATGGTCAGGGTGGAAGATAATGGTTTGTGAATACTAGTTATCGATTAGCAAGTACAATTACCTTTAATATGTAGTGGCACAATGTGGCTTCAATGCACAGTGACCAACAAAAGTATGCATATGTCACTAATCATGACTAAAAAATTTCACTTCATGTGGTCAACGTTGAGAACGCATAACAGGAGTCACAAATGGTCAGAGGGGAAAACAATGCGTTGGGAACACTAGATATCAACTAGCAAGTACAAAGACCTTCAACAAGCAGTGGCACGGTATGGCTAGCATGCACAGTGACCAAAAAAAGGATGCATACGTCACTGACTACGACCGAATAAGTCCACTATGTGTGGTCAACATTGACAACTCATAACACGAGTCACAAATGGTCAGAAGGAGAGACAAGCCTATGTATGGTAAGCCTATGTATTGACTAGAAAGGACAAAGAACTTCAATACGTAGTGGCACGGTGTGGCTAATATGCACACCAAACAACCAAACTAGGCATATGTCACTGATCATGACCAGAGAATTTCACTATTGGTGGTCAACATTGACCAACCATAACACGAGTCACAAACGGTCAGGAGATGAAAAAATGCTATGGGGATATTGGTTCTCAACTACCAAGTACAATTACCGTCAATCAGTAGTAGCACGGTGTGGCTACTATGCACAATGACTGACCAAAGTAGGCATATGTACTGCCTTTGACCAAAGAAATCCGCTGTGTGTGGCCAACGTTGATAACTCATAATACGAGTCACAAATGGTCAGAGGGGGGAAGCAATGGTTTGGGAACACCAGGTATTAAATAGCAAGCACAAGGGGCTTCAATACGTTGTGGCACAGTGTGGAGACCATGCACGATGACCAACCAAAGTAGGCATATGTCACAAACCATGACCAAATAATGCCACTAAGTGTGGTAAACTTTGACAACTCATAACACGAGTAAAAAATGGTCAGGGTGGAAGAGAATGGTTTGTGAATTCTAGTTATTGACTAGCAAGTACAAACACCTTCAATATGTAGTTGAACAATGTGGCTACAATGCACAGTGACCAACCAAGGTATGCATATGTCACTAACCATGACCAACAAATTTCACTTCATGTGGTCAACGTTGAAAACGCATAACACGATTGACAAATGGTCAGAGGGGGAAACAATGGATTGTGAACACTAGTTATCAAACAGCAAGTACAAAGACCTTCAACAAGCAGAGGCACGGTATGGCTAGCGTGCACAGTGACCAACCAAAGGATGCATACGTCACTGACTACGACCGAATAAGTCCACTATGTGTGGTCAACATTGACAACTCATAACACGAGTCACAAATGGTCGGAGGGAGATACAATGGTTTGGGAAGCCAATGTATTGACTAGAAAGGACAAAGAACTTCAATACGTAGTGGCACGGTGTGGCTAATATGCACACCAAATAACCAAACTAGGCATATGTCACTGATCATGACCAGAGAATTTCAATATGGGTGGTCACCATCGACCAACCATAACACGAGTCACAAATGGCCAGCAGAGAAAACAATGACATGGGGAATCGGTTCTCAACTACCAAGTACAACGATCGTAAGTCTGTAGTAGCACGGTGTGGCTACCATGCACAATGACCTACCAAAGTAGGCATATGCACTACCTTTGACCAAAGAAATCCGCCATGTGTGGTCAACGTTGACAACTCATAATACCAGTCACAAATGGTCATAGGGGGAAACAATAGTTTGGGAACACCAGGTATCAAATAGCAAGCACAAGGGGCTTCAATACGATGTGGCATGGTGTGGAGACCATGCACGATGACCAACCAAAGTAGGCATATGTCACAGACCATGACCAAATAATGTCACTAAGTGTGGTAAACCTTGATAACTCATAACACGAGTCACAAATGGTCAGGGTGGAAGATAATGTTTTGTGAATCCTAGTTATCGACTAGCAAGTACAAATAACTTCAACATGTAGTGGCACAGCGTGGTTTCAATGGACAGTGACCAACCAAATTATGCATATGTCACTAACAATGACCAACAAATTTCACTTCATGTGGTCAAAGTTGAAAACGCATAACAGGAGTCACAAATGGTCAGAGGGGAAAACAATGGGTTGGGAACACTAGTTATCACCTAGCAAGTACAAAGACCTTCAACAAGCAGTGGCACGGTATGGCTAGCGTGCACAGTGACCAGTCCAAGGATGCATACGTCAATGACTACAACCAAATAAGTCCACTATGTGTGGTCAACATTGACAACTCATAACACGAGTCACAAATGGTCAGAGGGAGAGACAATGGTTTAGGAAGCCTATGTATTGACTAGAAAGGACAAAGAAATTCAATATGTAGTGGCATGGTGTGGCGAATATGCACACCAAAAAACCAAACTAGGCATATGTCACTGATCATGACCGGAGAATTTCAATATGGGCGGTCAACATTGACCAACCACAACACGAGTCACAAACGATCAGCAGAGAAAACAATGCTATTGGAATATCGGTTCTCAACTACCAAGTACAATGACCGTCAGTCAGCAATAGCATGGTGTGGCTACCATGCACAATGACCGACCAAAGAAGGCATATGTACTACCTTTGACCAAAGAAATCCGCTGTGTGTGGTCAACGTTGACAACTCATAATACCAGTCACAAATGGTCAGAGGGGGAAACAATGGTTTGGGAACACCAGGTTTCAAATAGCAAGCACAAGGGGCTTCAATACGATGTGGCACGGTGTGGAGACCATGCACGATGACCAACCAAAGTAGGCATATGTCACTGACCATGACCAAATAATGTCACTAATTGTGGTAAACGTTGACAACTCATAACACGAGTCACAAATGGTCAGCGTGGAAGATAATGATTTGTGAATACTAGTTATGGACTAGCAAGTACAAATACCTTCAATATGTAGTGGCACAGCGTGGCTTCAATGCACAGTGACCAACCAAATTATGCATATGTCACTAACCATGACCAACAAAGTTCACTTCATGTGGTAAACGTTGAAAACGCATAACAGGAGTCACAAATGGTCAGAGGGGAAAACAATGGGTTGGGAACACTAGTTATCAACAAGCAAGTACAAAGACCTTCAACAAGCAGTGGCACGGTATGGCTAGCGTGCACATTGACCAGCCCAAGGATGCATACGTCACTGACTACGGCCGAATAAGTACACTATGTGTGGTCAACATTGACAACTCATAACACGAGTCACGGATGGTCAGAGGGAGAGACAATGGTTTGGGAAGCATATGTATTGACTAGAAAGGACAAAGAACTTCAATGCGTAGTGGCACGGTATGGCTAATATGCACACCAAACAACCAAACTAGGCATTTATCACTGATCATGACCAGAGAATTTAAATGTGGGTGGTCAACGTTGACCGACCAGAACACGACTCAAAAACCGTCAGGAGAGGAATCAATGACATGGGAATATCGGTTCTCAACTACCAAGTACAATGACCATTAGTTAGTAGTAGCACAGTGTGGCTACCATGCACAATGACCGACAAAAGTAGGCATATGTACTGCCTTTGACCAAAGAAATCCGCTGTGTGTGGTCAACGTTGACATTTCATTATATGAGTCATAAATAGTCAGAGGGGAAAACAATGGTTTGGGAACACCAAATATCAAATAGCAAGCACAAGGGGCTTCAATACGCTGTGGCACGGTGTAGAGACCATGCACGATGACCAACCAAAGTAGGCATATGTCATTGACCATGACCAAATAATGTCACCAAGTATGGTAAACTATGACAACTCATAACACGAGTCACAAATGGTCAGGGTGGAAGATAATGGTTTGTGAATACTAGTCATCGCCTAGCAAGTACAAATACTTTCAATATGTAGTGGCACAATGTGGCTTCAATGCACAGTGACCAACAAAAGTATGCATATGTCACTAACCATGACCAAAAAAATTCACTTCATGTGGTCAACGTTGAAAATGCATAACACGAGTCACAAATGGTCAGAGGAGAAAACAATGTGTTGGGAACACTAGTTATCAACTAGAAAGTACAAAGACCTTCAACAAGCAGTGGCACGGTATGGCTAGCGTGCACACTGACCAACCAAATGATGCATACGTTACTGACTATGACCGAATAAGTCCACTATGTGTGGTCAACATTGACAACTCATAACACGAGTCACAAATGGTTAGAGGTAGAGACAATGGTTTGGGAAGCCTATGTATTGACTAGAAAGGACAAAGAACTTCAATACGTAGTGGCACGGTGTGGCTAATATGCACACCATACAACCAAACTAGGCATATGTCACTGATCATGACCAGAGAATTTCAATATGGGTGGTCAACATTGACCAACCATAACACGAGTCACAAACGGTCAGGAGATGAAACAATGCTATGGGAATATTGGTTCTCAACTACCAAGTACAATGACCGTCAATCAGTAGTAGCACGCTGTGGCTACCATGCACAATGACCGACCAAAGTAGGCATATGTACTGCCTTTGACCAAAGAAATCCGCTGTGTGTGGTCAACGTTGACAACTCATAATACGAGTCACAAATGGTCAGAGGGGGAAGCAATGGTTTGGGAACACCCGGTATCAAATAGCAAG
>SZWC01000187.1:281570-292768 GCA_023375785.1 Penium margaritaceum
TGTGTGTGGTCAACGTTGACAACTCATAATACGAGTCACAAATGGTCAGAGGGGGAAGCAATGGTTTGGGAACACCAGGTATCAAATAGCAAGCACAAGGGGCTTCAATACGTTGTGGCACGGTGTGGAGACCATGCACGATGACCAACCAAAGTAGGCATATGTCACTGACCATGACCAAATAATGCCACTAAGTGTGGTAAACTTTGACAACTCATAACACGAGTCACAAATGGCCAGGGTGGAAGATAATGGTTTGTGAATACTAGTTATCAACTAGCAAGTACAAACACCTTCAATATGTAGTGGCACAATGTGGCTATAATGCACAGTGACCAACCAAATTATGCATATGTCACTAACCATGACCAACAAATTTCACTTCATGTGGTCAACGTTGAAAACACATAACACGATTCACAAATGGTCAGAGGGGGAAACAATGGATTGTGAACACTAGTTCTCAACCAGCAAGTACAAAGACCTTCAACAAGCAGTGGCACGGTATGGCTAGCATGCACAGTGACCAACCAAAGGATGCATACGTCACTGCCTACGACCGAATAAGTCCACTATGTGTGGTCAACATTGGCAACACATAACACGAGTCACAAATTATCAGAGGGAGAGACAATGGTTTGGGAAGCCTATGTATTGACTAGAAAGGACAAAGAACTTCAATACGTAGTGGCACGGTGTGGCTAATATGCACACCAATCAACCAAACTAGGCATATGTCACCGATCATGACCAGAGAATTTCAATAAGGGTGGTCAACGTTGACCAACCATAACACGAGTCACAAACGGTCAGGAGAGGAAAAAATGCTATGGGAATATCGGTTCTCAACTACCAAGTACAATGACCTTCAGTCAGTAATAGCACGGTGTGGCTACCATGCACAATGACCGACCAAACTAGGCATATGTACTGCCTTTGACACAAGAAATCCGCCGTGTGTGGTCAACGTTGACAACTCATCATACGAGTCACAAATGGTCAGCGGGGGAAACAATGGTTTGGGAACACCAAGTATCAAATAGCAAGCACAAGGGGTATCAATACGCTGTGGAAAGGTGTGGAGACCATGCACGATGACCAACCAAAGTAGGCATATGACAATGACCATAACCAAATAATTTCACCAAGTGTGGTAAACTTTGACAACTCATAACACGAGTCACAAATGGTCAGGGTGGAAGATAATGGTTTGTGAATACTAGTTATCGACTAGCAAGTACAAATACCTTCAATATGTAGTGGCACAATGTGGCTTCAATGCACAGTGACCAACCAAAGTATGCAGATGTCACTAACCATGACCAACAAATTTCTCTTCATGTGGTCAACGTTAAAAATGCATAACACGAGTCACAAATGGTCAGAGGGGAAAACAATGTGTTGGGAACACTTGTTATCAACTAGCAAGTACAAAGACCTTCAACAAGCAGTGGCACGGTATGGCTAGCGTGCACAGTGACCAACCAAATGATGCATACATCACTGACTATGACCGAATAAGTCCACTATGTGTGGTCAACATTGACAACTCAGAACACGAGTCACAAATGGTCAGACGGAGAGACAATGGTTTGGGAAGCCTATGTATTGACTAGAAAGGACAAAGAACTTCAATACGTAGTGGCACGGTGACGCTAATATGCACACTAGACAACCAAACTAGGCAAATGTCACTTATCATGACCAGAGAATTTCAATATGGGTGGTCAACATTGACCAACCATAACACGAGTCACAAACGGTCAGGAGAGGAAACAATGCTATGGGAATATTGGTTCTCAACTACCAAGTACAATGACTGTCAACCAGTAGTAACACGGTGTGTCTACCATGCACAATGACCGACCAAAGTAGGCATATATACTGCCTTTGAGCAAGGAAATCCGCTCTGTGTGGTCAACGCTGACTACTCATAATATGAGTCACAAATGGTCAGAGGGGGAAGCAATGGTTTGGGAACACCAGGTATCAAATGGCAAGCACAAGGGGCTTCAATACGTTTTCACGGTGTGGAGACCATGCACGATGACAAACCAAAGTAGGCATATGTCACAAACCATGGCCAAATAATGCCACTAAGTGTGGTAAACTTTGACAACTCAAAACACGAGTCACAAATGGTCAGGGTGGAAGATAATGGTGTGTGAATACTAGTTATCGACTAGCAAGTACAAGCACCTTTAATATGTAGTGGCACAATGTGGCTACAATGCACAGTGACCAACCAAAGTATGCATATGTCACTAACCATGACCAACAAATTTCACTTCATGTGGTCAACGTTGAAAACGCATAACACGATTCACAAATGGTCAGAGGGGGGAACAATTGATTGTGAACTCTAGTTATCAACCATCAAGTACAAAGACCTTCAACAAGTAGTGGCACGGTATGGCTAGCGTACACAGTGACCAACCAAAGGATGCATACGTCACTGACTACGACCGAATAAGTCCACTATGTGTGGTCAACATTGACAACTCATAACACGAGTCACAAATGATCAGAGGGAG
This sequence comes from Penium margaritaceum, assembly GCA_023375785.1. Classification (NCBI taxonomy): domain Eukaryota; kingdom Viridiplantae; phylum Streptophyta; class Zygnematophyceae; order Desmidiales; family Peniaceae; genus Penium; species Penium margaritaceum. The sequence goes on from SZWC01000187.1 coordinate 284,105, forward strand.
AGACAATGGTTTGGGAAGCCTATGTATTGACTAGGAAGGACAAAGAACTTCAATATGTAGTGGCACGGTGTGGCTAATATGCACACCAAACAACCAAACTAGGCATATGTCACCGATCATGACCAGAGACTTTCAATAAGGGTGGTCAACGTTTACCAACCATAACAAGAGTCACAAATGGTCAGGAGAGGAAACAATGCTATGGGAATATCGGTTCTCAACTGCCAAGTACAACGACCTTCAGTCAGTAGTAGCACGGTGTGGCTACCATGCGCAATGACCGACCAAACTTGGCATATGTACTACCTTTGACCAAAGAGATCCGCTGTGTGTGGTCAACGTTGACAACTCATAATATGAGTCACAAATGGTCAGAGGGGAAAACAATGGTTTGGGAACACCAAGTATCAAATAGCAAGCATAAGGGGCATCAATACGCTGTGGCACGGTGTGGAGACCATGCACGATGACCAACCAAAGTAGGCATATGTCACTGACCATGGCCAAATAATGTCACCAAGTGTGGTAAACTTTGAAAACTCATAACACGAGTCACAAATGATCAGGGTGGAAGATAATGGTTTGTGAATACTAGTTATCCACTAGCAAGTACAAATACCTTCAATATGTAGTGGCACAATGTGGCTTCAATGCACAGTGACCAACCAAAGTATGCAGATGTCACTAACCATGACCAACAAATTTCACTTCATGTGGTCAACGTTGAAAACGCATAACGCGAGTCACAAATGGTCAGAGGGGAAAACAATGTGTTGGGAACACTAGTTATCAACTAGCAAGTACAAAGACCTTCAACAAGCAGTGGCACGGTATGGCTAGCGTGCACAGTGACCAACCAAATGATGCATACGTCACTGACTACGACCGAATAAGTCCACTATGTGTGGTCAACATTGACAACTCATAACACGAGTCACAAATGATCAGAGGGAGAGACAATGGTTTGGGAAGCCTATGTATTGACTAGAAAGGACAAAGAACTTCAATACGTAGTGGTACGGTGTGGCTAATATGCACACAAAACAACCAAACTAGGCATATGTCACTGGTCATGACCAGAGAATTTCAATAAGGGTGGTCAACGTTGACCAACCATACCACGAGTCACAAACGGTCAGGAGAGGAAACAATGCTATGGGAATATCGGTTCTCAACTACCAAGTACAAAGACATTCAGTCAGTAGTAGCACGGTGTGGCTACCATGCACAATGACCAACCGAACTAGGCATATGTACTGCCTTTGACCAAAGAAATCCGCTGTTTGTGGTAAACGTTGACAACTCATAATACGAGTCACAAATGATCAGAGGGGAAAAAAATGGTTTGGGAACACCAAGTGTCAAATAGCAAGCACAAGGGGCATCAATACGCTGTGGCACGGTGTGGAGACCATGCACGATGACCAACCAAAGTAGGCATATGTCACTGACCATGACCAAATAATGTCACCAGGTGTGGTAAACTTTGACAATTCATAACACGAGTCACAAATGGTCAGGGTGGAAGATAATGGTTTGTGAAAACTAGTTATTGACTAGAAAGTACAAATACCTTCAATATGTAGTGGCACAATGTGTCTTCAATGCACAGTGACCAACCAAAGTATGCAGATGTCACTAACCATGACCAACAAATTTCACTTCATGTGATCAACGTTGAAAATGCATAACACGAGTCAAAAATGGTCAGAGGGGAAAACAATGAGTTGGGAACACTAGTTATCAACTAGCAAGTACAAATACCTTCAACAAGCAGTGGCACGGTATGGCTAGCGTGCACAGTGACCAACCAAAGGATGCATACGTCACTGACTACGACCGAATAAGTCCACTATGTGTGATCAACATTGACAACTTATAACACGAGTCACAAATGGTCAGAGGGAGAGACAATGATTTGGGAAGCCTATGTATTGACTAGGAAAGACAAAGAACTTCAATACGTAGTGGCACGGTGTGGCTAATATGCACACTAGACAACCAAACTAGGCATATGTCACTGATCATGACCAGAGAATTTCAATATGGGTGGTAAACATTGACCAACCATAACACGAGTCACAAACGGTCAGGAGAGGAAACAATGCTATGGGAATATTGGTTTTCAACTACCAAGTACAATGACCGTCAATCAGTAGTAACACGATGTGTCTACCATGCACAATGAACGACCAAAGTAGGCATATATACTGCCTTTGAGAAAAGAAATCCGCTGTGTGTGGTCAACGTTGACAACTCATAATATGAGTCACAAATGGTCAGAGGGGAAAGCAATGGTTTGGGAACACCAGGTATCAAATAGCAAGCACAAAGGGCTTCAATACGTTGTGGCACGGTGTGGAGACCATGCACGATGACAAACCAAAGTAGGCATATGTCACAAACCATGACCAAAAAATGCCACTAAGTGTGGTAAATTTTGACAACTCATAACACGAGTCACAAATGGTCCGGGTGGAAGATAATGGTGTGTGAGTACTAGTTATCGACTAGCAAGTACAAACATCTTTAATATGTAGTGGCACAATGTGGCTACAATGCACAGTGACCAACCAAAGTATGCATATGTCACTAACCACGACCAACAAATTTCACTTCATGTGGTCAACGTTGAAAACACATAACAAGATTCACAAATGGTCAGAGGGGGGAACAATGGATTGTGAACACTAGTTATCAACCAGCAAGTACAAAGACCGTCAACAAGTAGTGGCACGGTATGGCTAGTGTGCACAGTGACCAACCAAAGGATGCATACGTCACTGACTACGACCGAATAAGTCCACTATGTGTGGTCAACATTGACAATTCATAACACGAGTCACAAATGATCAGAGGGAGAGACAATGGTTTTGGAAGCCTATGTATTGACTAGGAAGGACAAAGAACTTCAATACGTAGTGGCACGGTGTGGCTAATATACACACCAAATAACCAAACTAGGCATATGTCACCGATCATGACCTCAGACTTTCAATGAGGGTGATCAACGTTGACCAACCATAACAAGAGTCACAAACGGTCAGGAGAGGAGACAATGCTATGGGAATAGCGGTTCTAAACTGCCAAGTACAACGACCTTCAGTCAGTAGTAGCACGGTGTGGCTACCATGCGCAATGACCGACAAAACTTGGCATATGTACTCCCTTTAACCAAAGAGATCCGCTGTGTGTGGTCAACGTTGACAACTCATAATACGAGTCACAAATGGTCAGAGGGGGAAACAATGGTTTGGGAACATTAAGTATCAAATAGCAAGCACAAGGGGCATCAATACGCTGTGGCACGGTGTGGAGACCATGCACGATGACAACCCAAAGTAGGCATATGTCACAAACCATGACCAAAAAATGCCACTAAGTGTGGTAAACTTTGACAACTCATAACACGAGTCACAAATGGTCAGGGTGGAAGATAATGGTTTGTGAATACTAGTTATTGACTAGCAAGTACAAATACCTTCAATATGTAGTGGCACAATGTGGCTTCAATGCACAGTGACCAACCAAAGTATGCATATGTCACTAACCATGACCAACAAATTTCACTTCATGTGGTCAACGTTGAAAACGCATAACACGAGTCACAAATGGTCAGAGGGGAAAACAATGGGTTGGGAACACTAGTTATCAACTAGCAAGTACAAAGACCTTCAACAAGCAGTGGCACGGTATGGGTAGCGTGCACAGTGACCAACCCAAGGATGCATACGTCACTGACTACGACCGAATAAGTCCACTGTGTGTGGTCAACATTGACAACTCATAACACGAGTCACAAATGATCAGAGGGAGAGACAATGGTTTCGGAAGCCTATGACTAGAAAGGACATATAACTTCAATACGTAGTGGCACGGTGTGGCTAATATGCACACCAAACAACCAAACTAGGCATATGTCACTGATCATGACCAGAGAATTTCAATATGGGTGGTCAACGTTGACCAATCATAACACGAGTCACAAACAGTCAGGAGAGGAAACAATGCTGTGGCAGTATCGGTTCTCAACTACCAAGTACAACGACCTTCANGACTAGCAAGTACAAATACCTTCAATATGTAGTGGCACAATGTGGCTTCAATGCACAGTGACCAACCAAAGTATGCAGATGTCACTAACCATGACCAACAAATTTCACTTCATGTGGTCAACGTTGAAAACGCATAATACGAGTCACAAATGGTCAGAGGGGAAAACAATGAGTTGGGAACACTAGTTATCAACTAGCAAGTACAAAGACCTTCAACAAGCAGTGGCATGGTATGGCTAGCGTGCACAGTGACCAACCAAAGGGTGCATACGTCACTGACTACGGCCGAATAAGTCCACTATGTGTGATCAACATTGACAACGTATAACACGAGTCACAAATGGTCAGAGGGAGAGACAATGGTTTGGGAAGCCTATGTATTGACTATAAAGGACAAAGAACTTCAATACGTAGTGGCACGGTGTGGCTGTATGCGCACGAAACAACCAAACTAGGCATATGTCACTGATCATGACCAGAGACTTTCAATATGGGTGGTCAACATTGACCAACCACAACACGAGTCACAAATGGTCAGGAGAGGAAACAATGCTATGGGAACATTGGTTCTCAACTACCAAGTACAACGACCGTCAATCAGTAGTAGCACGGTGTGGCTACCATGCACAATGACCGACCAAAGTAGGAATATATACTGCCTTTGAACAAAGAAATCTGTTGTGTGTGGTCAACGTTGACAACTCATAATACGAGTCGCAAATGGTCAGAGGGGGGAGCAATGGTTTGGGAACGTAAGGTATCAAATAGCAAGCACACGGGGCTTCAATACATTGTGGCATGGTGTGGAGACCTTGCACGATGACCAACCAACGTAGGCATATGTCACTGACCATGACCAAATAATGTAACTAAGTGTGGTAAACTTTGACAACTCATAACACGAGTCACAAATGGTCAGGGTGGAAGATAATGGTTTGTGAATACTAGTTATCAACTAGCAAGTACAAATACCTTCAATATGTAGTGGCACGGTGTGGCTTCAATGCACAGTGACCAACCAAAGGATCCATACATCACTGACTACGACCGAATAAGTCCACTGTGTGTGGTCAACATTGACAACTCAGAACACGAGTCACAAATGGTCAGGGTGGAAGATAATGGTTTGGGAATACTAGTTATCAACTAGCAAGTACAAAGACCTTCAACAAGCAGTGGCACGGTATGGGTAGCGTGCACAGTGACCAACCCAAGGATGCATACGTCACTGACTACGACCGAATAAGTCCACTGTGTGTGGTCAACATTGACAACTCAGAACACGAGTCACAAATGGTCAGGGTGGAAGATAATGGTTTGGGAATACTAGTTATCAACTAGCAAGTACAAAGACCTTCAACAAGCAGTGGCACGGTATGGGTAGCGTGCACAGTGACCAACCCAAGGATGCATACGTCACTGACTACGACCGAATAAGTCCACTGTGTGTGGTCAACATTGACAACTCAGAACACGAGTCACAAATGGTCAGGGTGGAAGATAATGGTTTGGGAATACTAGTTATCAACTAGCAAGTACAAAGACCTTCAACAAGCAGTGGCACGGTATGGGTAGCGTGCACAGTGACCAACCCAAGGATGCATACGTCACTGACTACGACCGAATAAGTCCACTGTGTGTGGTCAACATTGACAACTCAGAACACGAGTCACAAATGGTCAGGGTGGAAGATAATGGTTTGGGAATACTAGTTATCAACTAGCAAGTACAAAGACCTTCAACAAGCAGTGGCACGGTATGGGTAGCGTGCACAGTGACCAACCCAAGGATGCATACGTCACTGACTACGACCGAATAAGTCCACTGTGTGTGGTCAACATTGACAACTCAGAACACGAGTCACAAATGGTCAGGGTGGAAGATAATGGTTTGGGAATACTAGTTATCAACTAGCAAGTACAAAGACCTTCAACAAGCAGTGGCACGGTATGGGTAGCGTGCACAGTGACCAACCCAAGGATGCATACGTCACTGACTACGACCGAATAAGTCCACTGTGTGTGGTCAACATTGACAACTCAGAACACGAGTCACAAATGGTCAGGGTGGAAGATAATGGTTTGGGAATACTAGTTATCAACTAGCAAGTACAAAGACCTTCAACAAGCAGTGGCACGGTATGGGTAGCGTGCACAGTGACCAACCCAAGGATGCATACGTCACTGACTACGACCGAATAAGTCCACTGTGTGTGGTCAACATTGACAACTCAGAACACGAGTCACAAATGGTCAGGGTGGAAGATAATGGTTTGGGAATACTAGTTATCAACTAGCAAGTACAAAGACCTTCAACAAGCAGTGGCACGGTATGGGTAGCGTGCACAGTGACCAACCCAAGGATGCATACGTCACTGACTACGACCGAATAAGTCCACTGTGTGTGGTCAACATTGACAACTCAGAACACGAGTCACAAATGGTCAGGGTGGAAGATAATGGTTTGGGAATACTAGTTATCAACTAGCAAGTACAAAGACCTTCAACAAGCAGTGGCACGGTATGGGTAGCGTGCACAGTGACCAACCCAAGGATGCATACGTCACTGACTACGACCGAATAAGTCCACTGTGTGTGGTCAACATTGACAACTCAGAACACGAGTCACAAATGGTCAGGGTGGAAGATAATGGTTTGGGAATACTAGTTATCAACTAGCAAGTACAAAGACCTTCAACAAGCAGTGGCACGGTATGGGTAGCGTGCACAGTGACCAACCCAAGGATGCATACGTCACTGACTACGACCGAATAAGTCCACTGTGTGTGGTCAACATTGACAACTCAGAACACGAGTCACAAATGGTCAGAGGGAGAGACAATGGTTTCGGAAGCCTATGACTAGAAAGGACATATAACTTCAATACGTAGTGGCACGGTGTGGCTAATATGCACACCAAACAACCAAACTAGGCATATGTCACTGATCATGACCAGAGAATTTCAATATGGGTGGTCAACGTTGACCAATCATAACACGAGTCACAAACAGTCAGGAGAGGAAACAATGCTGTGGCAGTATCGGTTCTCAACTACCAAGTACAACGACCTTCACTCAGTAGTAGCACGGTGGGGCCACCATGCACAATGACCGGCCAAAGTAGGCATATGTACTACCTTTGACCAAAGAAATCCGCTGTGTGTGGTCAACGTTGACAACTCATAATACGAGTCACAAATGGTCAGAGGGGGAAACAATGGTTTGGGAACACCAGGTACCAAATAGCAAGCACAAGGGGCTTCTATACATTGTGGCACGGTGTGGAGACCATGCACGATGACCAGCCACAGTAGGCATATGTCACTAACCATGACCAAATAATGTCACTAAGTGTGGTAAACTTTGACAAGTCATAACACGACTCACAAATGGTCAGGGTGGAAGATAATGGTTTGTGGATACTAGTTATCGACTAGCAAGTACAAATACCTTCAATATGTAGTGGCACAATGTGAATTCAATGCAAAGTGACCATCCAAAAAATGCATATGTCGCTGACCATGACCATCACTTCATGTGGTCAATGTTGACAACTCACAACACGAGTCACAGATATTCAGAGGGGGTAGCAATGGTTTGAGAACAGTAGCTATCAACTAGAAAGCACATAGACCTTCGATACGTAGTGAAACGACGTGGTAACCATGTACAGTGACAAACCAAAGTAGGCATATGTCACTAACCATGACCAAACGGATTTCACAGTGTGTGGTCAACGTTGAAAACTCATAACATGAGTCAAATATGGCCAGAGGGGGGAACCATGGGTTGGGAACACTAGTTATTAACTAGCAAGTATAAAAATTTTCAACAAGTAGTGGCACGGTGTGGCTATCATGCACAGTGACCAACCAAAGGATGCATGTGACACTGACTATGACCGAATAAGTCCACTATGTACGGTCAACATTGACAACTCATAACACGACTCACAAATGGTCAGAGGGAGAGACAATGGTTTGGGAACCTTATACATCGACTGGAAACGACAAAGAACTTCAATACGTAGTGGCACGTTGTGGCTACTATGCACACCAAACAACCAAAACCAGGCATATGTCACTGACCATGACCAGAGATTTTCAATATGGGTCGTCAACATTCACCAACCACAACACGAGTCAAAAACGGTCAGAGGGGGAAACAATGGTCTGGGAATATCAGTTCTCAACTAGCAAGTACAGCGACCTTCAATCATTATAAGCACGGTGTGGCTACCATGCACAATTACCGACCATAGTAGGCACATGTACTGCCTTTGACCAAAGAAATCCACTGTGTGTGGTCAATGTTGACAACTCATAATAGGAGTCACAAATGGTCAGAGGGGGAGACAATGGTTTGGGAACACCAGGTATCAACTAGCAAGCACAAGGACCTTCAATAAGCTGTGCCACGGAGTGGATACCATGCACGATGTCCAACCAAAGTAGGCATATGTCATTGACCATGACCAAATAATGTCACTAAGTGTTGTAAACTTTGACAACTCATAACACGAGTCACAAATGGTCAGGGTGGAAGATAATGGTTTGTGAATACTAGTTATCAACTAGCAAGTACAAATACCTTCAATATGTAGTGGCACA
>SZWC01000187.1:304848-409777 GCA_023375785.1 Penium margaritaceum
CGTGTTGTGATACCTCAACTCTACCTTCGAGCCTAAGCCGTGGGGGGGTAGGGGGGTGTCATAATGCGGTCGCAAATCTGTCCTCCAGGTTGTCCACGGAACATCCCTCTAGGGGGGTGGGAGGGAGTATTCCAGTGAAGGCACCTACGCGTAACAAATCAACAAAAACCGACCTGGTGTCAAAGAGAGAAACCTTTTGCTATTTATTGACTAGCAAGTGTGGTAAACTTTGACAAATCATAACACGAGTCACAAATGATCAGGGTGGAAGATAATGGTTTGTGAATACTAGTTATCGACTAGCAAGAACAAATACATTCAATATGTAGTGGCACAATGTGGCTTCAATGCACAGTGACCAACCAAAGTATGCATATGTCACTAACCATGACCAACAAATTTCACTTCATGTGATCAACGTTGAAAACGCATAACACGAGTCACAAATGGTCAGAGGGGAAAACAATGGGTTGGGAACACTTGTTATAAACTAGCAAGTACAAAGGCCTTCAACCAACAGTGGCACGGTATGGCTAGCGTGCACAGTGACCAACCAAAGGATGCATACGTCACTGACTACGACCAAATAAGTCCACTATGTGTGGTCAACATTGACAACTCATAACACGAGTCACAAATGATCAGAGGGAGAGACAATGGTTTTGGAAGCCTATGTATTGACTAGAAAGGGCAAAGAACTTCAATACGTATTGGCACGGTGTGGCTAATATGCACACCAAATAACCAAACTAGGCATATGTCACAGATCATGACCAGAGAATTTAAATATGGGTGGTCAACGTTGACCAACCATAACACGACTCACGAACGGTCAGGAGAGGAAACAATGCTATGGGAATATTGGTTCTCAACTACCAAGTACAACGACCTTCAGTCAGTAGTAGCACGGTGTGGCTACCATGCACAATGACCGACCAAACTAGGCATATGTACTGCCTTTGACAAAAGAAATCCGCTGTGTGTGGTCAACGTTGACAACTCATAATACGAGTCACAAATGGTCAGAGGGGGAAACAATGGTTTGGGAACACAAAGTATCAAATAGCAAGCACAAGGGGCTTCAATACGCTGTGGCACGGTGTGGAGACCATGCACGATGACCAACCAAAGTAGGCATATGTCACTGACCATGACCAAATAATGTCACNATGTCACTAAGTGTGGTAAACTTTGACAACTCATAACACGAGTCACAAATGGTCAGGGTGGAAGATAATGGTTTGTGAATACAAGTTATCGACTAGCAAGTACAAAGACCTTCAACAAGCAGTGGCACGGTATGGCTAGCGTGCACAATGACCAACCAAAGGATGCATACGTCACTGACTACGACCGAATAATTCCACTATGTGTGGTCAACATTGACAACTCATAACACGAGTCACAAATGGTCAGAGGGAGAGACAATGGTTTGGGAAGCCAATGTATTGACTAGAAAGGACAAAGAAATTCAATACGTAGTGGCACGGTGTGGCTAAAATGCACACCAAACAACCAAACTAGGCATATGTCACTGATCATGACCAGAGAATTGTAATATGGGTGGTGACCATTGACCAACCATAACACGAGTCACAAACGGCCAGCACAGAAAACAATGCTATGGGGAATCGGTTCTCAACTACCAAGTACAACGACCGTCAGTCAGTAGTAGCACAGTGTGGCTACCATGCACAATGACCTACCAAAGTAGGCATATGTACTACCTTTGACCAAAGAAATCCGCTATGTGTAGTCAACGTTGACAACTCATAATACCAGTCACAAATGGTCAGAGGGGGAAACAATGGTTTGGGAACACCACGTATCAAATAGCAAGCACAAGGGGTTTCAATACAATATGGCACGGTGTGGAGACCATGCACGATGACCAACCAAAGTAGGCATATGTCACTGACCATGACCAAATAATGTCACTAAGTGTGGTAAACTTTGACAACTCATACCACGAGTCACAAATGGTAAAGGTGAAAGATAATGGTTTGTGCATACTAGTTATCGACTAGCAAGTACAAATACCTTCAATATGTAGTGGCACAGTGTGGCTTCAATGCACAGTGACCAACCAAATTATGCATATGTCACTAACCATGACCAACAAATTTCACTTCATGTGGTCAACGTTGAAAACGCATAGTACGAGACACAAATGGTCAGAGGGGAAAACAATGGGTTGGGAACACTAGTTATCAGCTAGCAAGTACAAAGACCTTCAACAAGCAGTGGCACGGTATGGTTAGCGTGCACAGTGACCAGTCCAAGGATGCATACGTCACTGACTACGACCGAATAAGTCCACTATGTGTGGTCAACATTGACAACTCATAACACGAGTCACAAATGGTCAGAGGGAGAGACAATGGTTTGGGAAGCCTATGTATTGACCAGAAAGGACAAAGAACTTCAATATGTAATGGCACGGTGTGGCTAATATGCTCACCAAACAACCAAACTGGGCATATGTCACTGATCATGACCGGAAAATTTCAACATGGGTGGTCAACATTGACAAGCCATAACACGAGTCACAAGCGGTCAGCAGAGAAAACAATGCTATGGGAATATCGTTTCTCAACTACCACGTACAACGACCGTCAGTCAGTAGTAGCACGGTGTGGCTACCATGCACAATGACCGACCAAAGTAGACATATGTACTACCTTTGACCAAAGAAATCCGATGTGTGTGGTCAACGTTGACAACTCATAATACCAGTCACAAATGGTCAGAGGGGGAAACAATGGTTTGGGAACACCAGGTATCAAATAGCAAGCACAAGGGGCTTCAATACAAGGTGGCACGGTGTGGAGACCATGCACGATGACCAACCAAAGTAGGCATATGTCACTGATCATGACCAAATAATGTCACCAAGTGTTGTAAACTTTGACAACTCATAACACGAGTCACAACTGGTCAGGGTGGAAGATAATGATCTGTGAATACTAGTTATCGACTAGCAAGTACAAATACCTTCAATATGTAGTGGCACAGTGTGGATTCAATGCACAGTGACCAACCAAATTATGCATATGTCACTAACCATGACCAACAAATTTCACTTCATGTGGTGAAGGTTGAAAACGCATAACACGAGTCACAAATGGTCAGAGGGGAAAACAATGGGTTCGGAACACTAGTTATCAACTAGCAAGTACAAGGACCTTCAACAAGCAGTGGCACGATATGGCTAGCGTGCGCAGTGACCAGCCCAAGGATGCATACGTCACTGACTACGGCCAAATAAGTCCACTATGTGTGGTCAACATTGACAACTCATAACACGAGTCACAAATGGTCAGAGGGAGAGACAATGGTTTGGGAAGCCTATGTATTGACTAGAAAGGACAAAGAACTTCAATACGTAGTGGCACGGTGTGGCTAATATGCACACCAAACAACCAAACTAGGCATATATCACTGATCATGACCAGAGAAGTTCAATATGGGTTGTCAACGTTGACCAACCATAACACGACTCACAAACGGTCAAGAGAGGAAACAATGATATGGGAATATCGGTTCTCAACTACCAAGTACAACGACCTTCAGTCAGTAGTAGCACGGTGTGGCTACCATGCACAATGACCAACCAAAGTATGCATATGTACTGCCTTTGACCGAAGAAATCCGCTGTGTGTGGTCAACATTGATAACTCATAATATGAGTCACAAATCGTCAAAGGGGGAAACAATGGTTTGGGAACACCAAGTATCAAATAGCAAGCACAAGGAGCTTCAATACGCTGTGGCACGGTGTGGGGACCATGCACGATGACCAACCAAAATAGGCATATGTCACTGACCATGACCAAATAATGTCACCAAGTATGGTAAACTTTGACAACTCATAACACGAGTCACAAATGGTCAGGGTGGAAGATAATGGTTTGTGAATACTAGATATCAACTAGCAAGTACAAAAACCTTCAATATGTAGTGGCACAATGTGGCTTCAATGCACAGTGACCAACAAAAGTATGCATATGTCACTAACCATGACCAACAAATTTCACTTCATGTGGTCAATGTTGAAAATGCATAACACGAGTCATAAATGGTCAGAGGGGAAAACAATGTGTTGGGAACACTAGTTATCAACTAGCAAGTACAAAGACCTTCAACAAGCAGTGGCAGGGTATGGCTAGCGTGCATAGTGACAAACCAAAGGATGCATACGTCACTGACTACGACCGAATAAGTCCACTATGTGTGGTCAACATTGAAAACTCACAACATGAGTCACAAATGGTCAGAGGGAGAGACAATGGTTTGGGAAGCCTATATATTGACCAGAAAGGACAAAGAACTTCAATACGTAGTGGCACGGTGTGGCTAATATGCACAGCAAACAACCAAACTAGGCATATGTCACCGATCATGACCAGAGAATTTCAATAAGGGTGGTCAACGTTGACCAACCATAACACGAGTCACAAACAGTCAGGAGAGGAAACAATGATATGGGAATATCGGTTCTCAACTACCAAGGACAACGACAAGTCAGTAGTAGCACGGTGCGGCTACCATGCACAATGACCGACCAAACTAGGCATATGTACTGCCTTTGACCAAAGAAATCCGCTGTGTGTGGTCATCGTTGACAACTCATAATACGAGTCACAAATGGCCAGAGGGGGAAACAATGGTTTGGGAACACCAAGTATCAAATAGCAAGCACAAGGGGCATCAATACGCTGTGGCACGGTGTGGAGACCATGCACGATGACCAACCAAAGTAGGCATATGTTACTGACCATGACCAAATAATGTCACCAAGTGTGGTAAACTGTGACAACTCATAACACGAGTCACTAATGGTCAGGGTGGAAGATAATGGTTTGTGAATACTAGCTATTGACTAGCAAGTACAAATACCTTCAATATGTAGTGGCACAATGTGGCTTCAATGCACAGTGACCAACCAAACTTTGCAGATGTCACTAACCATGACCAACAAATTTCACTTCATGTGGTAAACGTTGAAAACGCATAACACGAGTCACAAATTGTCAGAGGGGAAAACAATGTGTTGGGAACACTAGTTATCAACTATAAAGTACAAAGACCTTCAACAAGCAGTGGCACGGTATGGCTTGCATGCCCAGTGACCAACCAAAGGATGCATACGTCACTGACTACGACCGAATAAGTCCACTATGTGTGGTCAACATTGACAACTCATAACATGAGTCACAAATGGTCAGAGGGAGATACAATGGTTTTAGAAGCCCATGTATTGACTAGAGAGGACAAAGAACTTCAATACATCGTGGCACGGTGTGGCTAATATGCACACCAAACAACCAAACTAGGCATATGTCACTGATCATGACCAGAGAATTTCAACATGGGTGGTCAACATTGACCAACCATAACACGAGTCACAAACGGTCAAGAGAGGAAACAATGACATGGGAATATTGGATCTCAACTACCAAGTACAATGACCATCAATCAGTAGTAGCACGGTGTGGTTACCATGCACAATGACCGACCAAAGTAGGCATATATACTGCCTTTTAGCAAAGAAATCTGCTGTGTTCGGTCAACGTTGACAACTCATAATACGAGTCACAAATGGTCAGAGGGGGAAGCAATGGTTTGGGAACACCAGGTATCAAATAGCAAGCACAAGGGGCTTCAATACGTTGTGGCACGGTGTGGAGACCATGCGCGATGGCAAACCAACGTAGGCATATGTCACAAACCATGACCAAATAATGCCACTAAGTGTGGTAAACTTTGACAACTCGTAACACGAGTCACAAATGGTCGGGGTGGAAGATAATGGTGTGTGAATACTAGTTATCGACTAGCAAGTACAAACACCTTCAATATGTAGTGGCACAATGTGGCTACAATGCACAGTGACCAACCAAAGTATGCATATGTCACTAACCATGACCAACAAACATCACTTCATGTGGTCAACGTTGAAAACGCATAACACGATTCAAAAATGGTCAGTGGGGGAAACAATGGATTGTGAACACTAGTTATCAACCAGAAAGTACAAAGACCTTCAACAAGCAGTGGCACCGTATGGCTAGCGTGCACAGTGACCAACCAAAGGATGCATACGTCACTGACTACGACCGAATAAGTCAACTATGTGTGGTCAACATTGACAACTCATAACACGAGTAACAAATGATCAGAGGGAGAGACAATGGTTTGGGAAGCCTATGTATTGACTAGGAAGGACAAAGAACTTCAATGGCCAATATGCACACCAAACAACCAAACTAGGCATATGTCAGCGATCATGACCAAAGAATTTCAATAAGGGTGGTTAACGTTGACCAACCATAACACGAGTCACCAACAGTCAGGAGAGGAAACAATGATATGGGAATATCGGTTGTCAACTACCAAGTACAACGACCTTCAGTCAGTAGTAGCACAGTGGGTACCATGCACAATGACCGACCAAACTTGGCATATGTACTGCCTTTGACCAAAGAAATCTGCTGTGGGTGGTCAACGTTGACAACTCATAATACGAGTCACAAATGGTCAGAGGGGGAAACAATGGTTTGGGAACACCAAGTATCAAATAGCAAGCACAAGGGGCATCAATACGCTGTGGCACGGTGTGGAGACCATGCACGATGACCAACCAAAGTAGGCATATGTCACTGACCATGACCAAATAATGTCACCAAGTGTGGTAAACTTTGACAACTCATAACACAAGTCACAAATGGTCAGGGTGGAAGATAATGGTTTGTGAATACTAGTGATCGACTAGCAAGTACAAATACCTTCAATATGTAGTGGCACAATGTGGCTTCAATGCACAGTGACCAACCAAAGTATGCAGATGTCACTAACCATGACCAACAAATTTCACTTCATGTGGTCAACGTTGAAAACGCATAACACGAGTCACAAATGGTCAGAGGGGAAAACAATGNTGTGTGTGGTCAACGTTGACAACTCATAATACGAGTCACAAATGGTCAGAGGGGGAAACAATGGTTTGGGAACACCAAGTATCAAATAGCAAGCACAAGGGGCATCAATACGCTGTGGCACGGTGTGGAGACCATGCACGATGACCAACCAAAGTAGGCATATGTCACTGACCATGACCAAATAATGTCACCAAGTGTGGTAAACTTTGACAACTCATAACACGAGTCACAAATGGTCAGAGGGAGAGACAATGGTTTGGGAAGCCTATGTATTGACTAGAAAGGACAAAGAACTTCAATACGTAGTGGCACGGTGTGGCTAATATGCACACCAAACAACCAAACTAGGCATATGTCACTGATCATGACCAGAGAATTTCAATAAGGGTGGTCAACGTTGACCAACCATAACACGAGTCACAGACGGTCAGGAGAGGAAACAATGCTATGTGAATATCGGTTCTCAACTACCAAGTACAACGGCCTTCAGTCAGTAGTAGCACGCTGTGGCTACCATGCACAATGACCGACCAAACTAGGCATATGTACTGCCTTTGACCAAAGAAATTCGCTGTGTGTGGTCAACGTTGACAACTAATAATACGAGTCACAAATGGTCAGAGGGGGAAAGAATGGTTTAGGAACACCAAGTATCAAATAGCAAGCACAGGGGGCTTCAATACGTTGTGGCACGGTGTGGAGACCATGCACGATGACCAACCAAAGTAGGCATATGTCACTGACCATGACCAAATAATGTCACTAAGTGTGGTAAACTTTGACAACTCATAACACGAGTCACAAATGGTCAGTGTGGAACATAATAGTTTGTGAATACTAGTTATCGACTAGCAAGTACAACTACCTTCAATATGTAGTGGCACGGTGTGGCTTTTATGCACAGTGACCAACCAAATTATGCATATGTCACAAACCATGACCAACAAATTTCACTTCATGTGGTCAACGTTGAAAACGTATAACACGAGTCACTAATGGTCTGAGGGGAAAACAATGGGTTGGGAACACTAGTTATCAACTAGCAAGTACAAATACCTTCAACAAGCAGTGGCACGGTATGGCTAGCGTGCACAGTGACCAACCCAAGGATGCATACGTCACTGACTACGACCGAATAAGTCCACTATGTGTGGGCAACATTGACAACTCATAACACGAGTCACAAATGGTTAGAGGGAGAAACAATGGTTTGGGAAGCCTATGTATTGACTAGAAATGACAAATAACTTCAATACGTAGTGGCACGGTGTGGCTAATATGCACATAAAACAACTAAACTAGGCATATGTCACTGATCATGACCAGATAATTGCAATATGGGTGGTCAACGTTGACCAACCATAACACGAGTCACAAACGGTCAGGAGAGGAAACAATGCTATGGGAATATCGGTTCTCAACTACCAAGTACAACGACCTTCAGTCAGTAGTAGCACGGTGTGGCTACCATGCACAATGACCGGCCAAAGTAGGCATATGTACTGCCTTTGACCAAAGAATTCCGCTGTGTGTGGTCAACGTTGACAACTCGTAATACGAGTCACAAATGGTCAGAGGGGGGAACAATGGTTTGGGAACACCAGGTGTCAAATTGCAAGCACAAGGGGCTTCAATACATTGTGGCAGGGTGTGGAGGCCATGCACGATGACCAGCCAAAGTAGGCATATGTCACTAACCATGACCAAATAATGTCACTAAGTGTGGTAAACTTTGACAAATCATAACACGACTCACAAATGGTCAGGGTGGAAGATAATGGTTTGTGGATACTAGTTATCAACTAGCAAGTACAAATACCTTCAATATGCGGTGGCACAATGTGGCTTCAATGCACAGTGACCATCCAAAGTATGCATATGTCACTGACCATGACAAAAAAAGTTCACTTCATGTGGTCAATGTTGACAACTCACAACACGAGTCATAGATATTCAGAGGGGGTAGCAATGGTTTGGGAACACTAGCTATCAACTAGAAAGCACATAGACCTTCGATACATAGTGAAACGGCGTGGTAACCATGTACAGTGACAAACCAAAGTAGGCATATGTCACTAACCATGACCAAACGGATTTCACAGTGTGTGGTCAACGTTGAAACCTCATAACATGAGTCACAAATGGTCAGAGGGGGAAACCATGGGTTGAGAACACTAGTTATTAACTAGCAAGTAAAAGTATTTTCAACAAGTAGTGGCACGGTGTGGCTAGCATGCACAGTGACCAACCAAAGGATGCATGTGTCACTGACTATCACCGAAGAAGTCCACTATGTACGGTCAACATTGACAACTCATAACACGAGTCACAAATGGTCAGAGGGAGAGACAATGGTTTGGGAACACTATATATCGACTGGAAACGTCAAAGAACTTCAATACGTAGTGGCACGTTGTGGCTACTCTGCACACCAAATAACCAAAACCAGGCATATGTCACTGACCATGACCAGAGATTTTCAATATGGGTGGTCAACATTCACCAACCACAACACGAGTCACAAACGGTCAGAGAGGGAAACAATGGTCTGGGAATATCAGTTCTCAACTAGCAAGTACATCGACCTTCAATCTTTATAAGCACGGTGTGGCTACCATGCACAAAGACTGACCAAATTAGGCACATGTACTGCCTTTGACCAAAGAAATCCGCAGTGTGTGGTCAATGTTGTCAACTCATTATAGGAGTCACAAATGGTCAGAGGGGGAGACAATGGTTTGGGAACACCAGGTATCAACTGGCAAGCACAAGGACCTTCAATAAGTTGTGCCACAGAGTGGATACCATGCACGATGTCCAACCAAAGTAGGCATATGTCACTGACCATGACCAAATAATGTCACTAAGTGTTGTAAATTTTGACAACTCATAACACGAGTCACAAATGGTCAGGGTGCAAGACAATGGGTTGTGAATACTAGTTATCGACTAGCAAGTACAAATACCTTCAATATGTAGTGGCACCGTGTGGCTACAATGCACAGTGACCAACCAAAGTATGCACATGTCACTGACCATGACCAACAAATTTCACTTCATGTGGTCAACGTTGACCACATGAAGTGAAATTTGTTGGTCATGGTCTGTGACATGTGCATACTTTGGTTGGTCATTGTGCATGGTAGCCACACCGTGCCACTACGTATTGAAGGTATTTGTACTTGCTAGTCGATATTACGTATTCCCACACCATTGTTTCTCCCTCTGCCCATTTTTTACTTGTATTATGAGCTGTGAATATTGACCACACACGCTCAAATTCTTTGGTCATGAGCAGTGATGTATGCCTACCTGGATAGGTCATTGTGCACGGTAGCAACACCCTGCCAATACACACGAAAGATGTTTGTACTTGCTAGAAGATACATAGCGTTTTGAAACCATTGTTTCCCCCTCTGACCATTTGTGACTCGTGTTATGGTTGGTCAACGTTGACCAACCATAACACGAGTCACAAATGGTCAGAGGGGGAAACAATGGTTTCAAAACGCTATGTATCTTCTAGCAAGTACAAACATCTTTCGTGTGTATTGGCAGGGTGTTGCTACCGTGCACAATGACCTATCCAGGTAGGCATACATCACTGCTCATGACCAAAGAATTTGAGCGTGTGTGGTCAATATTCACAGCTCATAATACAAGTAAAAAATGGGCAGAGGGAGAAACAATGGTGTGGGAATACGTAATATCGACTAGCAAGTACAAAGACCTTCAATAAGTGGTGGCACGGTGTGGCTACCATGCACAATGACCAACCAAAGTATTATTGTGTCACTGAATGTCATAAAAAGAGTTCCACTGTGTGTTGTCAACTTTCCTTCTTACAGCTGGTCAATCGGAGCAATGGTTGAAAGGTTATCCAAGCTCAAAGTTCCAAAATTTGAAATTCCGTCTGCGTCAATTCTTTATGAATAAACTAACTTTGTTATCATTCCTAATTTTGAAAACTACCCTCTAATATCACACCCTCTTGTTTAGTTTTCTTTCCACATAGGAACCCTTATAATGTCATTTGGACGTCATATGAACACCGTGTGAGTTGGCTTAGTACTTATAGAGTTAGATTCTGGAGCGGTAGGTCCTAGGTTTGAATCCTCGTACGCGCAATATAGAATAGGCTCGCGACCTGGGGGGGGGGCGGCCGTGTTGTGATACCTCAACTCTACCTTCGAGCCTAAGATGTGGGGGGGNCAATGGAATGGAAACACTAGCTATCAACTATAAAGCACAAAGACCTTCAATACATAGTGACACGGCGTGGTAACCACTGACAGTGACAAACCAATCTAGGCATATGTTACTAACCATGACCAAAGAATTTCAATATGGGTGGTCAACGTTCACAACCCATAACATGAGTCACAAATGGTCAGAGGGGGAAACAATGGTTTCAAAACGCTATGTATCTTCTAGCAAGTACAAACATCTTTCGTGTGTATTGGCAGGGTGTTGCTACCGTGCACAATGACCTATCCAGGTAGGCATACATCACTGCTCATGACCAAAGAAGTTTAGCGTGTGTGGTCAATATTCACAGCTCATAATACAAGTAAAAAATGGGCAGAGGGAGAAACAATGGTGTGGGAATACGTAATATCGACTAGCAAGTACAAAGACCTTCAATAAGTGGTGGCACGGTGTGGCTACCATGCACAATGACCAACCAAAGTATTATTGTGTCACTGAATGTCATAAAAAGAGTTCCACTGTGTGTTGTCAACTTTCCTTCTTACGGCTGGTCAATCGGAGCAATGGTTGAGAGGTTATCCAAGCTCAAAGTTGCAAAATTTGAAATTCCGTCTGCGTCAATTCTTTATGAATAAACTAACTTTGTTATCATTCCTAATTTTGAAAACTACCCTCTAATATCACACCCTGTTGTTTAGTTTTATTTACACATAGGAACCCTTATAATGTCATTTGGACGTCATATGAACACCGTGTGAGTTGGCTTAGTACTTATAGAGTTAGATTCTGGAGCGGTAGGTCCTAGGTTTGAATCCTCGTACGCGCAATATAGAATAGGCTCGCGACCTGGGGGGGGGGCGGCCGTGTTGTGATACCTCAACTCTACCTTCGAGCCTAAGATGTGGGGGGGAAGGGAGGTGTCATAATGCGGTCGCAAATCTGTCCTCCAGGTCGTCCACGGAACATCCCTCTAGGGGGGTGGGAGGGAGTATTCCAGTGAAAGCACCTACGCGTAACGAATCAACGAAAACCGACCTGGTGTCAAAGGGAGAAACCTTTTGCTATTTGTTGACTAGCAAGTGTGGTAAACTTTGACAACGCATAACACGAGTCACAAATGGTCAGCGGGGGAAGCAATGGGTTGGGAACTCTAGTTATCAACTAGCAAGTACAAAGACCTTCAATACATAGTGACACGGCGTGGTAACCACTGACAGTGACAAACCAATCTAGGCATATGTTACTAACCATGACCAACAAATTTCACTTCGTTTGGTCAACGTTGACCACCCATATTGAAATTCTCTGGTCATGATCAGTGACATATGCCTAGTTTGCTTGTTTGGTGTGCATATTAGCCACACCGTGCTACTACTGATGGACGGTCGTTGTACTTGGTAGTTGAGAACCAATATTCCCATAGCGTTGTTTCTTCTACTGACCGTTTGTGACTCGTGTTATAGTTGGTCAATGTTGACCACCCATATTGAAATTCTCTGGTCATGATCAGTGACATATGCCTAGTTTGCTTGTTTGGTGTGCATATTAGCCACACCGTGCTACTACTGATGGACGGTCGTTGTACTTGGTAGTTGAGAACCAATATTCCCATAGCGTTGTTTCTTCTACTGACCGTTTGTGACTCGTGTTATAGTTGGTCAATGTTGACCACCCATATTGAAATTCTCTGGTCATGATCAGTGACATATGCCTAGTTTGCTTGTTTGGTGTGCATATTAGCCACACCGTGCTACTACTGATGGACGGTCGTTGTACTTGGTAGTTGAGAACCAATATTCCCATAGCGTTGTTTCTTCTACTGACCGTTTGTGACTCGTGTTATAGTTGGTCAATGTTGACCACCCATATTGAAATTCTCTGGTCATGATCAGTGACATATGCCTAGTTTGCTTGTTTGGTGTGCATATTAGCCACACCGTGCTACTACTGATGGACGGTCGTTGTACTTGGTAGTTGAGAACCAATATTCCCATAGCGTTGTTTCTTCTACTGACCGTTTGTGACTCGTGTTATGGTTGGTCAACGTTGACCAACCATAACACGAGTCACAAATGGTCAGAGGGGGAAACAATGGTTTGGGAAGCCTATGTATTGACTAGAAAGGACAAAGAACTTCAATACGTAGTGGCACGGTGTGGCTAATATGCACACCAAACAAGCAAACTAGGCATATGTCACTGATAATGACCAGAGAATTTCAATATGGGTGGTCAACATTGACCAACTATAACACGAGTCACAAACGGTCAGTAGAAGAAACAACGCTATGGGAATATTGGTTCTCAACTACCAAGTACAACGACCGTCAATCAGTAGTAGCACGGTGTGGCTACCATGCACAATGACCGACCAAAGTATGCATGTGTACTGCATCTGAGCAAAGAAATCCGCTGTGTGTGGTCAACGTTGAGAACTCATAACACGAGTCACAAATGGTCAGCGGGGGAAGCAATGGGTTGGGAACACCACGTATCAAATAGCAAGCACAGGGGGCTTCAATACGTTGTGGCACGGTGTGGAGACCATGCACAATGACCAACCAAAGTAGGCATATGTCACAAACCATGACCAAATATTGCCACTAAGTGTGGTAAACTTTGACAACTCATAACACGAGTCACAAATGGTCAGGTTGGAAGATAATGGTTTGTGAATAGTAGTTATCGACTAGCAAGTACAAAAACCTTCAATATGTAGTGGCACAATGTGGCTTAAATGCACAGTGACCAACCAAAGTATGCATATGTCACTAACCATGACCAACAAATTTCACTTCATGTGGTCAACGTTGAAAACGCATAACACGAGTCACAAATGGTCTGAGGGGAAAACAATGGGTTGGGAACTCTAGTTATCAACTAGCAAGTACAAAGACCTTCAACAAGCAGTGGCAGGGTATGGCTAGCGTACACAGTGACCAACCAAAGGATGCATATGTCACTGACTACGACCGAATAAGTCCACTATGTGTGGTCAACATTGACAACTCATAACACGAGTCACAAATGGTCAGAGGGAGAGACAATGGTTTGGGAAGCCAATGTATTGACTAGAAAGGACAAAGAACTTCAATACGTAGTGGCACGGTGTGGCTAATATGCACACCAAACAACCAAACTAGGCATATGTCACTGATCATGACCGGAGAATTTCAATATGGGTGGTCACCATTGACCAACCATAACACGAGTCACAAACAGCCAGCAGATAAAACAATGCTATGGGGAATCGGTTCTCAACTACCAAGTACAACGACCGTCAGTCAGTAGTAGCACGGTGTGGCTACCATGCACAATGACCTACCAAAGTGGGCATATGTACTACCTTTGACCAAAGAAATCCGCTATGTGTGGTCAACGTTGACAACTCATAATACCAGTCACAAATGGTCAGAGGGGGAAACAATGGTTTGGGAACACCAGGTATCAAATAGCAAGCACAAGGGGCTTCAATACGATGTGGCACGGTGTGGAGACCATGCACGATGACCAACCAAAGTAGGCATATGTCACTNAAGTGTGGTAAACTTTGACAACTCATAACACGAGTCACAAATGGTCAGGGTGGAAGATAATGGTTTGTGAATACTAGTTATCGACTAGCAAGTACAAATACCTTCAATATGTAGTGGCACAATGTGGCTTCAATGCACAGTGACCAACCAAAGTATGCATATGTCACTAACCATGAAAAAAAAATTCACTTCATGTGGTCAACGTTGAAAACGCATAACACGAGTGACAAATGGTCAGAGGGGAAAACAATGGGTTTGGAACACTTGTTATCAACTAGCAAGTACAAAGACCTTCAACCAGCAGTGGCAGGGCATGGCTAGCATGCACAGTGACCAACCAAAGGATGCATACGTCACTGACTACGACCGAATAAGTCCACTATGTGTGGTCAACATTGACAACTCATAACACGAGTCACAAATGATCAGAGGGAGAGACAATGGTTTGGGAAGCCTATGTATTGACTAGAAAGGACAAAGAACTTCAATACGTAGTGGCACGGTGTGGCTAATATGCACACCAAACAACCAAACTAGGCATATGTCACTGATCATGACCAGAGAATTTCAATANAGTCACAAATGGTCAGAGGGGGAAACAATGGTTTGGGAACACCAGGTATCAAATAGCAAGCACAAGGGGCTTGAATACGACGTGGCACGGTGTGGAGACCATGCACGATGACCGACCAAAGTAGGCATATGTCACAAACCATGACCAAATATTGCCACTAAGTGTGGCAAACTTTGACAACTCATAACACGAGTCACAAATGGTCAGGGTGGAAGATAATGGTTTGTGAATACTAGTTATCGACTAGCAAGTACAAATACATTCAATATGTAGTGGCACAGTGTGGCTTCAATGCACAGTGACCAACCAAATTATGCATATGTCACTAACCATGACCAACAAATTTCACTTCATGTGGTCAACGTTGAAAACGCATAACACGAGTCACAAATGGTCAGAGGGGAAAACAATGGGTTGGGAACACTAGTTATCAACTAGCAAGTACAAAGACCTTCAACAAGCAGTGGCACGGTATGGCTAGCGTGCATAGTGACCAGTCCAAGGATGCATACGTCACTGACTACGACCGAATAAGTCCACTATGTGTGGTCAACATTGACAACTCATAACACGAGTCACAAATGGTCAGAGGGAGAGACAATGGTTTGGGAAGCCCATGTATTGACTATAAAGGACAAAGAACTTCAATACGTAGTGGCACTGTGTGGCTAATATGCACACCAAACAACCAAACTAGGCATATGTCACTGATCATGACCAAAGAATTTCAATATGGGTGGTCAACATTGACCAACCATAACACGAGTCACAAACGGTCAGGAGAGGAAACAATGCTATGGGAATGTTCGTTGTCAACTACCAAGTACAATGACCGTCAATCAGTAGTAGCACGGTGTGGCTACCATGCACAATGACCGACCAAAGTAGGCATATATACTGCCTTTGAGCAAAGAAATCCGCTGTGTGTGGTCAACGTTGACAACTCATAATACGAGTCACAAATGGTCAGAGGGGGAAGCAATGGGTTGGGAACACCAGGTATTAAATAGCAAGCACAATGGGCTTCAATACGTTGTGGCACGGTGTGGAGACCATGCACAATGACAAACCAAAGTAGGCATATGTCACAAACCATGACCAAATAATGCCACTAAGTGTGGTAAACTTTGACAACTCATAACACGAGTCACAAATGGTCAGGGTGGAAGATAATGGTGTGCGAATACTAGTTATCGACAAGCAAGTACAAACACCTTCAACATGTAGTGGCACAATGTGGCTTCAATCCACAGTGACCAACCAAAGTATGCATATGTCACTAACCATGACCAACAAATTTCACTTCATGTGGTCAACGATGAAAATGCATAACACGATTCACAAATGGTCAGAGGGGGAAACAATGGATTGTGAACACTAGTTATCAACCAGCAAGTACAAAGACCTTCAACAAGCAGTGGCACGGTATGGCTAGCGTGCACAGTGACCAACCAAAGGATACATACGTCACTGACTACGACCGAATAAGTCCACTATGTGTGGTCAACATTGACAAGTCATAACACAAGTCACAAATGATCAGAGGGAGAGACAATGGTTTGGGAAGCCTATGTATTAACTAGGAAGGACAAAGAACTTCAATACGTAGTGGCACGGTGTGGCTAATATGCGCACCAAACAACCAAACTAGGCATATGTCACCGATCATGACCAGGGAATTTCAATAAGGGTGGTCAACGTTGACCAACCATAACATGAGTCACAAACAGTCAGGAGAGGAAACAATGCTATGGGAATATCGGTTCTCAACTACCAAGTACAACGACCTTCAGTCAGTAGTAGCACGGTGTGGCTACCATGCACAATGAACGACCAAAGTTGGCATATATACTGCCTTTGAGCAATGAAATCCGCTGTGTGTGGTGAACGTTGACAACTCATAATACGAGTCACAAATGGTTTGATGGGGAAGCAATGGTTTGGGAACACCAGGTATCAAATAGCAAGCACAAGGGACTTCAATACATTGTGGCACGGTGTGGAGACCATGCACGATGACAAACCAAAGTAGGCATATGTCACAAACCATGACCAAATAATGCCACTAAGTGTGGTAAACTTTGACAACTCATAACACGAGTCACAAATGGTCAGGGTGGAAGATAATGGTTTGTGAATACTAGTTATTCACTAGAAAGTACAAATACTTTCAATATGTAGTGGCACAATGTGGCTTCAATGCACGGTGACCAACCAAAGTACGCAGATGTCACTTATCATGACCAACAAATTTCACTTCATGTGGTCAACGTTGAAAACGCATAACACGAGTCACAAATGGTCAGAGGGGAAAACAATGGGTTGGGAACACTAGTTATAGACTAGCAAGTACAAAGACCTTCAACCAGCAGTGGCACGGTATGGCTAGCGTGCACAGTGACCAACCAAAGGATGCATACGTCACTGACTACGACCGAATAAGTCCACTATGTGTGGTCAACATTGACAACTCATAACACGAGTCACAAATGGTCAGAGGGAGAGACAATGGTTTGGGAAGCATATGTATTGACTAGAAAGGACAAATAACTTCAATACGTAGTGGCACGGTGTGGCTAATATGCACACCAAACAACCAAACTAGGCATATGTCACTGATCATGACCAGAGGAAAAAAAAAAGGGTGGTCAACGTTGACCAACCATAACACGAGTCACAAACGGTCCGGAGAGGAAACAATGCTGTGGCAATATCGGTTCTCAACTACCAAGTACAACGAACTTCAGTCAGTAATAGCACGGTGTGGCTACCATGCACAATGACCGGCCAAAGTAGGCATATGTGCTATCTTTGACCAAAGAAATCCGCTGTGTGTGGTCAACGTTGACAATCCATAATACGAGTCGCAAATGGTCAGAGGGGGAAAAAAATGGTTTGGGAACACCAGGTATCAAGTAGCAAGCACAAGGGGCTTCAATACATTGTGGCACGGTGTGGAGACCATGCACGATGACCAGCCAAAGTAAACATATGTCACTAACCATGACCAAATAATGTCACTAAGTGTGGTAAACATTGACAACTCATAACACGACTCACAAATGGTCAGGTGGAAGATAATGGTTTGTGGATACTAGTTATCGACTAGCAAGTACAAATACCTTCAATATGTAGTGGCACAATGTGGCTTCAATGCACAGTGACCATCCAAAGTATGCATATGTCACTGACCATGACAAAACAATTTCACTTCATGTGGTCAACGTTGACAACTCACAACACGAGTCACAGATATTCAGAGGGGGTAGCAGTGGTTTGGGAACACTAGCTATCAACTATAAAGCACATAGACCTTTGATACGTAGTGAAACGGCGTGGTAACCATGTACAATGACAAACCAAAGTAGGCATATGTCACTAACCATGACCAAACGGATTTCACGGTGTGTGGTCAACGTTGAAAACTCATAACATGAGTCACAAATGGTCAGAGGGGGGAACCATGGGTTGGGAACACTAGTTATTAACTAGCAAGTAGAAACATTTTCAACAAGTAGTGGCACGGTGTGGCTAGCATGCACAGTGACCAACAAAAGGATGCATGTGTCACTGACTATGACCGAAGAAGTCCACTATGTACGGTCAACATTGACAACTCATAACACGAGTCACAAATCGTCAGAGGGAGAGACAATGGTTTGGGAACACTATATATCGACTGGAAACGACAAAGAACTTCAATACGTAGTGGCACGTTGTGGCTACTATGCACACCAAACAACAAAAACCAGGCATATGTCACTGACCATGACCAGAGATTTTCAATGTGGGTGGTCGACATTCACCAACCACAACACGAGTCACAAACGGTCAGAGGGGGAAAGAATGGTCTGGGAATATCAGTTCTCAACTAGCAAGTACAGCGACCTTCAATCATTACAAGCACGGTGTGGCTACCATGCACAATGACCGACCAAAGTAGGCACATGTACTGCCTTTGACCAAAGAAATCCGCTGTGTGTGGTCAATGTTGACAACTCATTATAGGAGTCACAAATGGTCAGAGGGGGAGACAATGGTTTGGGAACACCAGGTATCAACTAGCAAGCACAAGGACCTTCAATAAGCTGTGCCACGGAGTGGATACCATGCACGATGTCCAACCAAAGTAGGCATATGTCACTGATCATGACCAAATAATGTCACTAAGTGTTGTAAACTTTGACAACTCATAACACGAGTCACAAATGGTCAGGGTGCAAGATAATGGTTTGTGAATACTAGTTATCGACTAGCAAGTACAAATACCTTCAATATGTAGTGGCACCGTGTGGCTACAATGCACAGTGACCAACCAAAGTATGCACATGTCACTGACCATGACCAACAAATTTCACTTCATGTGGTCAACGTTGACAACTCACAACACGAGTTACTGATAGTCGGAGGGGGGTAACAATGGTTTGGAAACACTAGCTATCAACTAGAATGCACAAAGACCTTCAATACATAGTGACACGGCGTGGTAACCACTGACAGTGACAAACCAAACTAGGCATATGTTACTAACCATGACCAAAGAATTTCAATGTGGGTGGTCAACGTTCACAACCCATAACATGAGTCACAAATGGTCAGAGGGGGAAACAATGGTTTCAAAACGCTATGTATCTTCTAGCAAGTACAAATATCTTTCGTGTGTATTGGCACGGTGTGGCTACCGTGCACAATGACCTATCCAAGTAGGCATACATCACTGCTCATGACCAAAGAATTTTAGCATGTGTGGTCAACGTTCACA
Source organism: Penium margaritaceum (assembly GCA_023375785.1). NCBI lineage: Eukaryota > Viridiplantae > Streptophyta > Zygnematophyceae > Desmidiales > Peniaceae > Penium > Penium margaritaceum. Next base: position 324,870 of record SZWC01000187.1, read on the forward strand.
ACTCATAATACAAGTAAAAAATGGGCAGAGGGAGAAACAATGGTTTGGGAATACGTGGCATTGACTAGAAAGTACAAAGTCCTTCGATAAGTGGTGGCACGGTGTGGCTACCATGCACAATGACCAACCAAATTATTCTTGTGTCACTGAATATCATAAGAAGAGTTTCACTGTGTGTTGTCAACTTTCATTCTTACGGCTGGTCAATCGGAGCAATGGTTGAGAGGTTATTCAGGCTCGAAGTTGCAAAATTTGAAATTCCGTCTGCATCAATTCTTTATGAATAAACTAACTTTGTTATCATTGATAATTTTGAAAACTACCCTCTAATCTTACACCCCCTTATTTAATGCCCTTTACACATAGGAACCCTTGTAATGTCAGTTGGACGTCATATGAACACCGTGTGAGTTGGCTTAGTGCTTATAGAGTTAGATTCTAGAGCGGTAGGTCCTAGGTTTGAATCCTCGTACGCGCAATATAGAATAGGCTCGCGACCTGGGGGGAGGGGGGGGGGGGGCGGCCATGTTGTGATACCTCAACTCTACCTTCGAGCCTAAGCCGTGGGGGGTAGGGGGGGTGTCATAATGCGGTCGCAAATCTGTCCTCCAGGTCGTCCACGGAACATCCCTCCAGGGGGGTGGGAGGGAGTATTCCAGTGAAGGCACCTACGCGTAACAAATGAAAAAAAACCGACCTGGTGTCAAAGGGAGAAACCTTTTGCTATTTATTGACTAGCAAGTGTGGTAAACTTTGACAACTCATAACACGAGTCACAAATGGCCAGGGTGGAAGATAATGGTTTGTGAATACTAATTATCGACTAGCAAGTACAAATACCTTCAATATGTAGTGGCACAATGTGGCTTCAATGCACAGTGACCAACCAAAGTATGCATATGTCACTAACCATGACCAACAAATTTCACTTCATGTGGTCAACGTTGAAAACGCATAACACGAGTCACAAATGGTCAGAGGGGAAAACAATGGGTTGGGAACACTAGTTATCAACTAGCAAGTACAAAGACCTTCAACCAGTAGTGGCACGGTATTGCTAGCGTGCACAGTGACCAAGCAAAGGATGCATACGTCACTGACTACGACCGAATAAGTCCACTATGTGTGGTCAACATTGACAACTCATAACACGAGTCACAAATGATCAGAGGGAGAGACAACGGTTTGGGAAGCCTATGTATTGACTAGAAAGGACAAAGAACTTCAATACGTAGTGGCACGGTGTGGCTAATATGCACACCAAATAACCAAACTAGGCATATGTCACTGATCATGACCATAACACGAGTCACAAACGGTCAGAGGGGGAAACAATGGTATGGGAAAATCAGTTCTCAACTAGCAAGTACAACGACCTTCAATCAGTAGTAGCATGGTGGTGGAGGTGGTGGTGGTGGTGTGGTTACCATGCACAATGACCGACCAAAGTAGGCATATGTACTGCCTTTGACCAAACAAATCCGCTGTGTGTGGTCAACGTTGACAACTCATAATACGAGTCACAAATGGTCAGAGGGGGAAACAATGATTTGGGAACACCAGGTACGAACTAGAAAACACAATGACCTTCAAAAATTTGTGTTACGGTGTGGATACCATGCACGGTGACCAACCAAAGTAGGCATATGTCACTGACCATGACCAAAGAATGTCACTATGTGTGGTAAACTTTGAAAACTCATAACACGAGTCACAAATGGTGAGAGTGGAAGATAATGGTTTGTGAATACTAGTTATCGACTAGCAAGTATTGATACATTCAAGATGTAGTGGCACAGTGTGGCTACAATGCACAGTGACCAACCAAAGCATGCATATGTCACTGACTATGACCATAGAATTTCACTTCATGTGGTCACTGTTGACAGCTCACAACACGAGTCACAGATAGTCAGAGGGGTAACAACGGTTTGGGAAGAATAGCTATCAACTAGAAAACACAAATACCTTAAATACGTAGTGACACGGCATGGTAACCACGTACAGTGACAAACCAAAGGAGGCATATGCACTAACTACGACCAAACGAATTTCACAGTGTGTGGTCAACGTTGACCACACACGGTCACAATGGAGTCACAAATGGTCAGAGGAAGAGACAATGGTTGAGAACCCTATGTATGGACTAGAGAGGACAAATAAATGCAATACATAGTGGCAAGGTGTGGTCACTATGCACACCAAACAACCAAACTTGGCATATGTCTCTAACCATGACCAAAGAATGTCAAGATGGGTTGTCAACATTCACCAACCATAACAGGAGTCACAAACGGTCAGAGGGGGAAACCATGGTCTGGGAATATCAGTTTCCAAATAGCAAGTACAACCACCTTCAATCAGTAGTAGCACGGTGTGGCTACCATGCACAATGACCGACCAAAGTAGGCACATGTACTGCCCTTGACCAAAGAAATCCGTTGTGTGTGGTCAACGTTGGCAACTCCTAATACGAGTCAAAAATGGTAAGAGGGGGAAACAATGGCTTGGGAACACCAGGTATAAACTATCATGCACAAGTACCTTCAATACGGTGTGGCAGTTGTGGTTACCATGCACGATGACCAACCAAAGTAGGCATATGTCACTGACCATGACCAAAGAATGTCACCATGTGTGGTAAACGTTGACAAATGATAACACAAGTCACAAATGGGCAGAGTGGAACAGAATGGTTTGCGAATACTAGTTGTCGACTAGCAAGTACAAACACCTTCAATATGTAGTGGCACAGTGTGGCTACAATGCACAGTGACGAACCAAAGTATGCATATGTCACTGACCATGACCAAAGAATTTCACTTCATGTGGTCAACGTTGACAACTCACAACACAAGTCACAGATAGTCAGAGGGGGTAACAATGGTTCGGGAAGACCAGCCATCAACTAGAACCCACAAAGACCTTCAATACGTAGTGACACGGCGTGGTAACCATGTAAAGTGACAAACCAAAGTAGGCATATGTCACTAACCATGACCAAATGAATGTCACAGTGTGTGGTCAACGTAAAAAACTCATAACACGAGTCACAAATGGTCAGAGGGGGAAACAATGGGTTGGGAACCCTAGTTATCAACTAGCAAGTACAAAGGCCTTCAACAAGTAGTGGCACGGTGTGGATAGCGTGCAGAGTGACCAACCAAAGGATGCATACGTCACTGAATATGACCGAAGAAGTCCACTATGTGTGGTCAACATTGACTACTCATAACACGAGTCACAAATGGTCAGAGGTAGGGACAATGGTTTGGGAACCCTATGTATCGACTAGAAAGGATAAACAACTTCAATACGTAGTGGCACGGTGTGGCTACTATGCACACCAAACAACCAAACTAGGCATATGTCACTGACGATGACCAAAGAATTTAAATATGGGTGGTCAACGTTCACCAACCATAACACGAATCACAAACGGTCAGAGGGGGAAACAATGGTCTGGGAATATCAGTTCTCAACTAGCAAGTACAACGACCTTCAACCAGTAGCAACACCGTGTGAATACCATGCACAATGAATGACCAAAGTCGGCATATGTACTGCCTTTGACCAAAGTAATCCGTTGTGTGTGGTCAACGTTGACAACTCATACTACGAGTCAAAAATGGTCAGAGGGGGAAACAATGGTTTGGAAACACCAGGTATCAACTAGCAAGCACAAGGACCTTCAATAAGTTGTGGCACGGTGTGGATACCATGCATGATGACCAAGTAAAGTACGCATATGTCACTAACCATGACCAAATAATGTCACTATGTGTGGTAAACGTTGACAACTCATAACACAAGTTAAAAATGGGAAGAGTGGAAAATAATGGTCTCTGAATACTAGTTATTGACTAGCGAGTACAAATACCTTCAAAATGTAGTGGCACAGCGTGGCTACCATGCACAGTGACCAACCAAAGTATGCACATGTCACTGACCATGACCAACGAATTTTACTTCATGTGGTCAATGTTGACAACTCAAAACAAGAGTCACAGGTATTCAGAGGGGGGTAACAATGGGTTGGGAACACTAGCTATCAAGTGGAAAGCACAAAGACCTTCAATACGTAGTGACACAGCGTGGTAACCATGTACATTAACAAACAAAGCTAGGCATATGTCACTGACCATGACCAAAGAATGTCAATATGGGTGGTCAACATTCACAACCCATGACACGAGTCCAAAATGGTCAGAGGGGGAAACAATGGGTTGGAAACACTATTTATTAACTAGAAAGTACAAATACCTTCAACAAATAGTGGCACGGTGTGGCTAGCGTGCACAGTGACCAACCAAATGATGCATACGTCACTGAATATGACCGAAGAAGTCGACCATGAGTGGTCAACATTGACAACTCATAACACGAGTCACAACTCGTTAGAGGGAGAGACAATGGTTTGGGAACCCTATGTATCGACTAGAAAGGACAAAGAACTTCAATACGTAGTGGCACGGTGTGGCTACTATGCACACCAAACAACCAAACTAGGCATATATCACTGACCATGACCAAAGAATTTCAATACGGGTGGTCAACGTTCACCAACCATAACACGAGTCACAAACAGTTAGAGGGGGAAACAATGGTCTGGGAATATCAGTTCTCAACTAGCAAGTACAACAACCTTCAATCAGTAGTAGCACGGGTTGGCTACTAAGCACAATGACCGACCAAATTACGCATATGTACTGCCTTTGACCAAATAAATCCTTTGTGTGTGGTCAACGTTGACAACTCATAACACGAGTCGCAAATGGTCAGAGGGGAAAACAATGGGTTGGGAACAGCAGGTGTCAACTAGCAAGCACAGGAACCTTCAATAAGTTGAGGCACGGTCTGGATACCATACACGATGACCAACCAAAGTAGGCATATGTCACTGACCATGAACAAATAATGTCACTATGCGTGGTAAACTTAGACAACTCATAACACGAGTCGCAAATAGCCAGAGAGGAAGATAGTGGTTTTGAATACTATTTATTGACTACCAAGTACAAATACATTCAATATGTAGTGGCACAGTGTGGCTACAATGCACAGTGACCAACCAAAGTATGCATATGTCGCTGACCATGACCAAACAAATTCCCTTCATGTGGTCAATGTTGACAACTCACAACACAAGTCACATATAGTCAAAGGGGGTAACAATGGTTTGCAAAGTCTAACTATCAACTAGAAAGCACAAAGACCTTCAATACGTAGCGACATGGCATGGTAACCATGTACAATTACCAACCAAAGTAGGCATATTTCACCAACCATGACCAAAAGAATTTCACAGTGTGTGGTCAACGTTGAAAAGTCATAACACGAGTCACAAATGGTCAGAGGGGGAAACAATGGGTTGGGAATACTAGTTATCAACTAGTGAGTACAAAGACCTTCAACAAGTAGAGGCACGGTGTGGCTAGCGTGCACACCGACCAATCAAAGGATGCATACGACACTGACTATGACCAGAGAAGTCCACTATGTGTGGTAAACATTGACAACTCATAACACGAGTCACAAATGGTCAGAAGGAGAGACAATGGTTTGGGAAACCTATGTATCGACTAGAAAGGAGAAAGAACTTCAATACGTAGTGGCACGGTGTGGCTACTATGCACACTTAACAACCAAACTAGGCATATGTCACTGACCATGACCAAAGAATTTCAATATGGGTGGTCAATGTCCACCAACCAGAACACGAGTCACAAATGGTCAGATGGGAGAATAATGGTCTGGAAATATCAGTTCTCAACTGGCAAGTGTACCGACCTTCAATCAGTAGTAGCACGGTGTGGCTACCATGCACAACCACCGACCAAAGTAGGCATATGTACTGCCTTTGACCAAAGATATCCGCTATGTGTGGTTAACATTGACAACTCATACGAGTCACAAATGGTCAGAGGGAGAACCAATGATTTGGGAACACCAGGTATCAACTAGCAAGCACAAGGAACTTCAATACATTGTGGCACGGTGTGGTTACCATGCATGATGACCAACCAAAGTAGGCATATGTCACTGGCCATGACCAAAGAATGTCTCTATGTGTGGTAAACTTTGACAACTCATAACACGAGTCACAAATGGCCAGAGTGGAAGATGATGGTTTTTGAATACTAGTTATCGACTAGCAAGTACAATTACCTTCAAAATGTAGTGGCACAGTGTGGCTACCATGCACATTGTCCAACCAAAGTATGCATATGTCACTGACCATGACCAATGAATTTCACTTCATGCGGTCAACGTTGACAACTCACAACACGAGTCATAGATAGTCAGAGGGGGGTTACAATGGTTTGGGAACACTAGCTATCAACTAGAAAGCACAATGACCTTCAATACGTAGTGACACGGAGTGGTAACCATGTGCAGTGTGAAACCAAAGTAGGCATATGTCACTCACCATGACCAAAAGAATTTCACAGTGTGTGGTCAACGTTGAAAACCCATAACACGAGTCACAAATGCTCTGAGGGGGAAACAATGGGTTGGGAACACTAGTTATCAACTAGCAATTACAAAGACCTTCAACAAGTAGTGGCACGGTGTGGCTAGCGTGCACAGTGACCAACCAAAGGATGCATACGTCACTGACTATGACCGAAGAAGTCCACTATGTGTGGTCAACATTGACAACTCATAACACGAGTCACAAATGGTCAGAGGGAGAGACAATGGTTTGGGAACCCTATGTATCGACTAGAAAGGACAAAGAACTTCAATACGTAGTGGCACGGTGTGGCTACTATGCACACCAAACAACCAAACTAGGCATATGTCACTGACCATGACCANCCAAAGGATGCATACGTCACTGACTATGACCGAAGAAGTCCACAATGTGTGGTCAACATTGACAACTCATAACACGAGTCACAAATGGTCAAAGGGAGAGACAATGGTTTTGGAACCCTATGTATCGACTAGAAAGGACAAAGAACCTCAAAACTTAGTGGCACGGTGTGGCTTCTATGCACACAAAACAACCAAACTAGGCATATTTCACTGACCATGACCAAAGAATTTCAATATGTGTGGTCAACGTTCACCAACCATAGCACGAGTCACAGACGGTCAGGGGGGGAAGCAGTGGTCTAGGAATATCAGTTCTCAACTAGCAAGTACAACAACCTTCAATCAGTAGTAGCACGGTGTGGCTACCGTGCACAATGACCGACCAAATTAGGCATGTGTACTGCCTTTGACCAAAGTAATCCGCTGTGTGAGGTCAACTTTGACAACTCATAATACGAGTCACTGATGGTCAGAGTGGGAAACAATGGGTTGCAAACACCAGGTATCAAGTAGCAAGCACAAGGAACTTCAATAGGTTGTGGTACGGTATGGATACCATGCACGATGACCAGCCAAAGTAGGGATATGTCACTGACTATGACCAAAGAATCTCACTTTGTGGTAAACTTCCACAACTCATAACACGAGTCACAAATTGCCAGTGGAAGATAATGGTTTGTGAATACTAGTCATCGACTAGCAAGTACAAATACCTTCAACATGTAGTGGCATGGTGTGGCTACCATGCGCAGTGACCAACCAAAGAATCCATATGTCAGTGACCATGACCAACGAATTTCACTTCACGTGGTCAACATTGACAACTCACAACACGAGTCACAGATAGTCAGAGGGGGGTAACAATGGTTTGGGAAGACTAGCTATCAACTCAAAAGGACAAAGACCTTCAAAAAGTTGTGACATGGCGTGGTAACCATGTACACTGTCAAACCAAAGTAGGCATATGTCGCTAACCATGACCAAACAAATTTCACAGTGTGTGGTCAACGTTGAAAACTCGCAACACGAGTCACAAATGGTCAGAAGGGAAAACAATGGGTTGGGAACACTAGCTATCAACTAGCAAGTGAAAATACCTTCAACAAGTATTGGCACGGTGTGGCTAGCGTGCACAGTGACCAACCAAAGGATGCATACGTCACTGACTATGACCGAAGAAGTCCACTATGTGTGGTCAACATTGACAATTCATAACACAAGTCACAAATGGTCAGAGGGAGAGACAATGGTTTGGGAACCATACGTATCAACTAGAAAGGACAAATAACTTCAATATGTAGTGGCACAGTGTGGCTACTTTGCACGCGAAACAACCAAACTAGGCATATGTCACTGACCATGATCAAAGAATTTCAATATGGGTGGTCAACGTTCACCAACCATAACATGGGTCACAAATGGTCAGATGGGGAAACAATGGTCTGGGAATATCAGTTCTCAACTAGCAAGTACAAAAACTTCCAATCAGTAGTAGCACGGTGTGGCTTCCATGCACAATGACCGACCAAAGTAGGCATATGTACTCCCTTTGACCAAAGAAATCCGCTGTGTGTGGTCAATGTTGACAACTCATAATATGAGTCACAAATGGTCAGAGAGGGAAACAATGGTTTGGGAACACCAGGTATCAACTAGCAAGCACAAGGACCGTCAATAAGTTGTGGCACGGTGTGGAGACCATGCACGATGACCAACCAAAGTAGGCATATGTCACTGACCATGGCCAAATGATGTCACTATGGGTGGTAAACTCTAAAAACAAATAGCACGAGTCACAAATGGTCATTATGGAAGATAATGGGTTGTGAATACTAGTTATTGACTAGCAAGTACAAATACCTTCAAATTTTAGTGGCACAGCGTGGCTACCATGCACAATGACCAAGCAAAGTATGCATACGTCACTGACCATGACCAAAGAATTTCACTTAATGTGGTCAACGTTGACAACTCACAACACGAGTCACAGATAGTCAGAGGGGGTGACAATGGTTTGGGAAGACTAGCTATCAACTAGAAAGCACAAATACCTTCAGTACGTAGTGACACGGCGTGGTAACCACGTACAATGACCAACCAACGTAGGCATATGTCACCGACCATGACCCAAAGAACTTCACAGTGTGTGGTCAACGTTGAAAACTCATAACACGAGTCACAAATGGTCAGAGGGGGAAAGTGCCCAATCACAGTACACGTGTATTAGGCATGACCTTTTAGGTATAAACAAGTTAAAATACTAGTGGTTCTCTGTGCCTGTTTTGTGCAGTGTCTTGACAAAGTTGGCCTGTGCCACTGACCATGACCACAAAGTTAACCACTTTATATTCACTTCCATGAATCATAACACGTGTCAGCCATGGTCAGAGTGCCCAGTCACAGTGCAAGTGTACCAGGCCTGAACTTGCAGGTGTAACCAAGGTAAAATACCGTAGGCTCGGTATGTCTATAGTGTGCAATGTCTTGACAAAGTTGGCTTGTGCCACTGACCATGAGCACAAAATTAACCAAGTGACTTTAACTTAAATGAATCATAGCACGAGTCAGCCACGGTCAAAGTGCCAAATCATTGTGCACGTTTACTAGGCATGACCTTGCAGGTATAAACAAGGTAAAATACTAGTAGCATGGTGTGGCTATTGTGCGCAATGTCTTGGCAAAGTTGGCCTGTGCCACTGACCATGAGCACAGAGTTAACCAAGTGACTTTAATTTCTATGAATCATAGCACGAGTCAGCCACGGTCATATTGTCCAATCACAGTGCACGTGTACTAGGCTTGACATTGCAGGGATGAAAAAGGTAAGATACTGGTGGCTCGTTGTGGCTATTGTTTGCAATGTCTTCACAAAGTTGGCCAGTGCCACTGACTATGAGCACAACGTTAACCATGTGACATTAACTTCTATGAATCAAAACATGAGGAAGCCACGACCAGAGTGCCCAAGCACAGTCTGCATGTACTATGCATGACCTTCCAGGTATAAACAAGGTAAATACTGGTGGCTCGGTGTGGCTATTGTGCGCAATGTATTGAAAAAGATGGCCTGTGCCACTGACCATGATCACCAAATGAACCAAGTGACTATAACTTGTATGAATCATAGCACGAGTCAGCCACGGTCAGAGTGCCCAATCACAGTGCACGTGTACTAGGCATGAACTTACAGGTATAAAAAGGGTAAAATACTAGTGGCTCAATGTGGCTAGTGTTTGCAATGTCGTGACAAAGTTGGCCTGTGCCAATGACCAAGAGTACAAAGTTAACCAAGTGACTTTGACTTCTATGCATCATAGCACGAGTCAGCCATGGTCAAAGTGCCCAATCACAGTGCAGGTGTACTAGGTATGACCTTGTAGGTATAAACAAGGTAAAATGCTGGTGGCTCGGTGTGGCTACTGTGCGCAGTGCCTTGAAACAACTGGCATGTGCCACTGACCATGACGACAATGTTGCACCAAGTGACTTTAACTTATATAAATCATAACGCGAGTCAGCCACGGTCAGAGTGTCCAATCACAGTGCATGTTTACTAGGAGTGACCTTGCAGGTATAAACAAGGTAAAATACTGGTGGCTCGAAGTGGCTAGTGTGTGTGGTGTCTTGACAAGGTGGGCCTGTGCCACTGACCATGAGCACAAAGTTAACCAAGTGACTTTAACTTCTATCAATCATAACACAAGTCAGGCACGGTCTGAGTGCCCAAAAACAGTGCACGTGTGCTAGGCATGACCTTGCAGGTGAAAAAAAGGTAAAATACTGGTGGCTCGGTGTGGCTATTCTGCGCAATGTCCTGACAAAGTTGGCGTGTGCCACTGACCATGACCACAAAGTTAACCCAGTAACTTTAACTTCTATGAATCATAACACGAGTCAGCCATGGTCAGAGTGTCCAATCACAGTGCACATGTACTAGGCATGACCTTGCAGGTATAAGCAAGGCATAATACTAGTGGCTCGCTTTGGCTATTGTGCGCATGTCCTTGACAGAGTTGGCCTTTGCCACTGACCATGAACACGAAGTTAACCAAGTGACTTTAACGTCTATGAGTCATAACACGCGTCAGCCACGGTCAGAGTGCCCAGTCACAGTGCACTTGTACTAGGCATGACCTTGTAGGTATAGACAAGGTAATCTATTAGTGGCTCGGTGTGGCTATTGTGCGCAATTCCTTGACAAAGTTGGCCTGTGCCACTGATCATGAACACAAAGTTAACCAAGTAACTTTGAATTATATGAATAATAACACGAGTCAGCCACAGTCAGAGTGCCCAATCACACTGCACATGTTCTAGGCATGACCTTGCAGGTATAAACACTGTATAATACTAGTGGCTCGGTGTGGCTATAGTGCACAATGTCTTGAAAAAATTGGCCTGTGCCACTGACCATGACCACAAAGTTAACCAATTGACTTAAACTTATATGAATCGTAACACGAGTCAGCCACAGTCAGAGTGCCCAACCACAGTGCACGTGTACTATACATGACCTTACAGGTATGAAAAAGGTAAGATACTAGTGGCTTGGTGTGGCTATTGGACGCAATTCCTCGACAAAATTGGCATGTGCCGCTGACCATGACGACAAAAGGTAACCAGGTAGCTTTAACTTCTCTTAATCACAACGCAGATCAGCCACGGTCAAAGTGCCCAATCACAGTGCACGTGAACTATGCATGATCTTTTAGGTATAAACAAGGTAAAATACTAGTGGCTCCCTTTGGCTGTTGTGCGCAGTGTCTTCACAAAGTTGGCCTGTGCCACTGACCATGACCACAAAGTTGTTTTAACTTCTATGAATCATAACACGTGGCAGCCACGGTCAGAGTGCCCAGTCACAGTGCACGTGTACAGGACATGACCTTGCAGGTATATACAAGGTAACATACCAGTGGCTCAGTGTGGCTATTATGCGCAATGCCTTGACAAAGTTGGCCTGTTCCACTGACCATGAGCACGGAGTTAACCAAGTGACTTTAACTTGTATGAATCATAGCACGAGTCAGCCACAGTCATAGTGCCCAATCACAGTGCACGTGTACAGGACATGACCTTGCAGGTATATACAAGGTAACATACCAGTGGCTCAGTGTGGCTATTATGCGCAATGCCTTGACAAAGTTGGCCTGTTCCACTGACCATGAGCACGGAGTTAACCAAGTGACTTTAACTTGTATGAATCATAGCACGAGTCAGCCACAGTCATAGTGCCCAATCACAGTGCACGTGTACTAGGCATGAAATTCCATGTATGAAAAAGGTTCAATACTGGTGGCTCGTTGCGGCTATTGTTTGCCATGTCTTTACAATGTTGGCCTGTGCCACTGAACATGAGCACGAAGTTAACCATGTGACTTTAACTTTTATGAATCAAAACACTAGCCAGCCACAATCAGTGTGCCCAATAGCAGCTCGCATGAACTAGGCATGACCGTGCAGGTATAAACAAGGTAAAATACTGGTGGCTCGGTGTGACTATTGTGTGCAATGTCTTGACAAAGTTGGCTTGTGCCACTGACCATGACCACCAAGTTAACCAAGTGACTTTAACTTCTATGAATCATAGCAGGAGTCAGCCACGGTCAGAGTGCCCAATCACAGTGCACGTGTACTAGGTATGAACTTGCAGGTATAAAAAGTGTAAAATACTTTTGGCTCGGTGTGCCTTTTGTGCGCAATGCGGTGAAAAAGTTGGCTGGTGCCACTGACCATGACCACAAAGTTAACCAAGTGACTTTGACTTACATGAATCATAGCACGATTCAGTTACGGTCAGAGTACCCAATCACAGTGCACGTGTACTAGACATGACTTGTAGGTATAAACAAGGGAAAATACTGGTGGCTTGGGGTGGCTATTGCGTGCAGTGTCTTCAATAAGTTGGCCTGTGCCACTGGCCATGAGCACAAAGTTAACAAAATAATGCTGACTTTCATGAATCACAACACAAGTCAGCCACGGTCAGAGTGCTCAATCACAGTGCACGTGTACTAGGAGTGACCTTGCATGTATAAACAAGGTAGAAGACTGGTGGCGCGATATGGCTATTGTGCGCAGTGCCTTCACAACGTTGACCTGTGCCACTGACCATGACAACAAAGTTAACCAAGTGACTTTAACTTGGATGAATCATAACACGAGTCAGCCACGGTCAGAGTGCCCAATCACAGTGCACGTGTACTAGGTATGACCTTGCAGGTTTAAACAAGGTAAAATACTTGTGGCTCGATGTGGCTATTGTGTGCATTGCCTTGGAAAAATCGGCATGTGCCGCTGACCATGACGACAAAGTTTACCAATTGCCTCTAACTTCTATGAATCATAACACGGGTCACCCAATGTCAGAGTGCCGAATCAGAGTGTACATGTACTACGCATGAGCTTGAAGATATAAACAAGGTAAAATACAAGTTGCTCAGTGTGGCTATTGTGCGCAATGTCTTAACAAAGTTGGCTTGTGCCACTGACCGTGACCACAAAGTTAACCACGTTATCTTAACTTTTATTTATCATAGCACGAGTCAGCCACGGTCAGCGTGCCCAATCACAGTGCACGTGTACTAGGTATGACCTTGCAGGTGTAAACAAGATAATATACTGGTGGCTCGGTGTGGCTATTGTGCGCAATGCATTGACAAAGTTGGCCTGTGCCACTAACCATGAGCACAACGTTAACCAAGTGACTTTAGCTTCAATCAATCATAGCACGAGTCATCCACGGTAAGAGTGTCAAATCAAAGTTCACGTGTACTAGGAATGACCTTGCAGGTATAAAAAGGGTAATATTCTGGTGGCTCGGTGTGGCTACTGTGCGCGATGTCTTGACAAAGTTGGCATGTGCCACTGGCCATGACCACAGAGTTAACCAAGTGACTTTAATTTCTGTGAATCATAACACAAGTCAGCCACGGTCAGAGTGCCCAGTCACAGTGCACCTGTACTAGGCATGATCTTGAAGGTATAAACTAAGTAAAATACTAGTGGCTCAATGTGGCTATTGTGCGCAATGTATTGACAAAGTTGGCATGTGCCGCTGACCATGAGCACAAAGTTAACCTAGTGACTTTAACCTCCATAAATCATAGCACGGATCAGCGACGGTCAGAGTGCCCAATCACAGTGCGAGTGTAATAGGCATGACCTTGCAGGTATAAACAAGGTAAAATACTGGTGTCTTTGTATTGCTATTGTCCGCAATGCCTTGACAAGTTGGCCCATGCCACTGACCATGACCACAGAGTTAACCAGGTGACTTTAACTTCTATGAATCATAACACGTGTTTGCCAAGGTCAAAGTTCCCAATCACATTACACGTGTACTACGCATGACCTTCCAGGTATAAACAAGGTCAAATACTGGTAGCTCAGTTTGGCTATTGTGCGCAATGTCTTGACAAAATTGGCCTGACCAAACCACCTTGTGGCCATGGTCAGTGGCCTTGTGCCACTGACCATGGCCACAAGGTTCACCAAATGTCTGTAACTTATATGAAGCATAGCACGGGAAAGCCACGGTCAGAGTGCCCAATAACAGTGCACGTGTACTAGGCATGAAATTGCAGGTATATAAAAGGTAGAATACTGGTGTCTCGGTGTGGCTATTGTGCGCAATGCCTTGACAAAGCTGGCATGTGCTACTGACCGTGACCACAAAGTTAACCAAGTGACTTTAACTTCTGTGAATCATGGCACGAGTCAGCCACGGTCATGGTGCCCAATCACAGTGCAAGTGTACTAGGCATGACCTTGCAGGTATGAACAAGGTAAAATACTGGTGCCTCGTTGTCGCAATTGTGCGCAATGTCTTGACAAGGTTGGCCTGTGCCACTGACCATGACCACTAAGTTAACCAAGTGACTTTAACTTCTATGAATCACAACACGGATCAGCCACTGTCAGAGTGTCAAATCACAGTCCACGTGTACTAGGCATGACCATTTAGGTATAAAAAAGGTAAAATAATAGTGGCTCTCTGTGGATATTGTACGCAACATTTTGACAAAGTTGGCTTGTGCCACTGACCGAGGCCACAAAGCTAGCCACGTCATTTTAACTTATATGAATCATATCATGAGTCAGCCATGGTCAGAGTGCCCAATTACAATGCATGTGTACTAGGCATGACCTTGCATGTATAAACAAGGTACGATACTGGTGGCTCCATATGGCTATCGTGCGCAGTGTCTTGACAAGGTTGGCCTATGCCACTGACCATGAGCACAAACTAACCAAGTTACTTTCACTTCTATGGATTATAGCACGAGTCAGCCACGATCAGAGTGCCCAATTACCATGCACATGTACTAGGCATGACCTTGCAGGTATCAACGAGGTGAACTACTGCTGGCTCAGGGAGGCTATTGTGCGCAATGTTGTGACAAAGTTGGCTGGTGCCACTGACCATTAGCACAAAGTTAACCAAATGATTTTGACTTTTATGAATCACAACACGAGTCAGCCGCGGTCAGAGTGCCCAATCACAATGCATGTATACTAGGCATGACCTTGCAGGCTTCAACAAGGTAAACTACTGGAGGCTCTGCATGGCAATTGTGCGCGATGTGTTGGCAAAGTTGGCCTGTGTCACTGACCATGAGCATAAAGGTAACCAAGTGACTTTAACTTCTATATATCCTAGTATGAGTCAGCCACGGCCAGAGTGTCCAATCACAGTGCATGTGTACCAGGCATGAACTTGCAGGTATAAACAAGGTACAATACTGGTGGCTCGGTGTGGCTATTGTGTGCAATGTCTGGAAAAAGTTGGCCTGTGCCACTGACCATGACCACAAAACTGACCAAATGTCTCTGTTTTCTGTGAATCATAGCACGAGTCAGTCACGGTCAGAGTGCCCAATCATAGTGCACGTGTACCAGGCATGAACTTGCAGGTTTAACAAGGTAAAATACTGGTGGATCGGTGTGGCTATTGCGTGCAATGCCTTGACAGAGTTGGCCTTGTTGGAAATGAGCAAGAACCAGCCTCACTCTTCTCACCCCTCGGGAAATCCGAGTCTCGAAAGGGTTCAAGTCTCATTAGAACCAACTTGATTAAACGGCTCTTTAGTCATCTGACCATTTAACTGACAAGTCAAGTCATCCCCTAATAAAGTGATAAACTGTCACCCACATCCGGCTAGTGGAAATAAGTTATTGTCCTTTGCTGTCTTTCCCTGTTCTAATGTATATATCGAGGATGTTCATTTCCTTCCAACTTAACCAGACCAGTTCTTTCCATCCTGTTTGCCTTTGGTTCCACAGCTTCGCCGCCGTGTCTTTGCTCTGCTCACCTTTCGCTCATTCTGCTCTCGCGGACCACTCTCAGCTCACGGCTCCTTGCTCCGTCACTCCTAGTTATTTGCCCAGCGGGCATCAACCCATCACTCGCCATGGTCCAACTTTCTCTCACTAGTTTCCTCTACCTCATGTCTCTGGAGCTCCACTTCTTTCCAAGCTCTTGCGACTAACTCCACGGAACTTCTCGTGCCTCTCTCCTTTCGTCACTCTATTGACAGGCCCCCGCATGTGTTTCTGCTTCTGCCTGTTTCTGCCATTGCCATCCCCTCTCGTTGCATTCTTCTGACATGGTATCAGAGCATCAGGCAACATCACCTGGTGTCCCGTGATCTAGTCATCGCTTCACCTATACAATCGGTTTGCTCCTCTATCCAGCATTTATCTACCGACGCCTCTACCGCTTCGCGCCGTTAAGCTTCACCAACAGCTGACGTCAGGAGCACTACATTGATTTCTCTTCAAGTTGAAGTGAATCCTCGCCGTCCTAACCAAGCCGTACGTCCAACCCGCGCCCGTGGCCAACATTTGGTGATGTGCCGTTGATAACATCCGTGACCAGTTCTCGAGCCTCTGCTTCCGCCATCTTCCTCGAAGCTTCCTATAGCCCGCAACCTGTCCTTCTTCATCCCTCAGCCGCCACAAGCATCTTCGCCTTCCTTATCTGCTCCGTCTGCCCCATCTACATTAGCCTCATAGTCTTTCTCTTCTCGAGCCACTCTCTCGCATCGCCTTCTCGCGTCGTCAGGAGCAGCAGATTGCAGTCTGCCATCGGGACATCAGACACCACTAGTCTTCCTGCTCATGCTTTGAGCTAACTGGAGAACAAGCTGTCACTTTGCTGACATCCGCAGACCGACGTCTCTACTCACCTCACAATTTCCTCCACTGCAGCTGACTTCCTCTCGCTTCCAAGATATCGGAAACCACCAGACTTCGTGCCCGTTGGTCTCGGGCCAACTGGAGAACAAGCTGCCACTCTACTGACAGCAGAGCAGCTCATTGCTTTGGTGTTTGCCTTCCCCTTGCCGAATTTTATCCCTCTACTTTGCAGCACACGTGGTTTCACCCCTATGCCCACTCCAGCAAACCATCTTCCCATCACCTGCCATCAGCCTCGATCATCCACTCGGCTCCGTGTCACTACGTATTGAATGTCTTTGTGCTTTCTAGTTGATATCTAGCCTTCCCAACCCATTGTTACCCCCTCTGGCTATCTGTGACTCGTGTTGTGAGTTGTCAAGATTGACCACGTGAAGTGAAATTCTTTGGTCATGGTCGGTGACATATGCATACTTTGGTTGGTCACTGTGCATTGTAGCCATACTGTGCCACTACATATGGAAGGTATTTGTACTGGCTAGTCGATAACTAGTATTCACAAACCATTATCTTCCACTCTGACCATTTGTGACTCGTGTTATGAGTTGTCAACGTTTACCACACATAGTGACATTCTTTGGTCATGGTCAGTGACATATACCTACTTTGGTTGGTCATCGTGCATGGTATCCACACCGTGCCACACGTTATTGAAGGTCCTTGTGCTTGCTAGTTGATACCTGGTGTTCCCAAACCATTGTTTCCCCCTCTGACCATTTGTGACTCGTATTATGAGTTGTCAAAGTTGACCACACACGGTGGATTTCTTTGGTCAAAGGCAGTACATATGCCTACGTTGGTCGGTCGTTGTGCATGGTAGCCACATCGTGCTACTACTGAATGGAGGTCGTTGTACTTTTGAGTTGAGAACTGATATTCCCAGACCATTGTTTCCCCCTCTGACCATTTGTGACTCGTGTTATGGTTGGTGAACGTTGACCACCCACATTGAAAATCTGTGGTCATGGTCAGTGACATTTGCCTAGTTTGGTTGTTTGGTGTGCATAGTAGCCACACCGTACCACTACGTATTAAAGTTCTTTGTCCTTTGTAGTCGATACATAGGGTTCCCAAACCATTGTCCCACCCTCTCACCATTTGTGACCCGTGTTATGAGTTGTCCATGTTGACCACACATAGTGGACTTCTTCGGTCATAGTCAGTGACGTATGCATCCTTTGGTTGGTCACTTTGCACGCTAGCCACACCGTGCCACTAATTGTTGATGGACTTTGTACTTTCTAGTTAATAACTAGTGTTCCCAACCCATTTTTTCCCCCTATGACCGTTTGTGACTCGTGTTAGGAATTCTGAACATTGACAACCCATATTGAAATTCTTTGCTCATGGTCAGTGATATATGCCTAGTTTGGGTTGTCACTGTACATGGTTACTGTTAAAAAGTGCCCCTGCCATGGTTGCCGTTTGCCGTTTTCGTGGTCCGACCACTAGAGAGTGGTTGGATGTCCAGTCTGATTGCAGATCTGGACTCCTTGGATTTTGCCATGCGATTTCGAGCTTTCAGTTGCTCGATTTGGTTGAGAATTCAGAAAGTTAGCCATACCCAAAGTTTGGGTGGTGAGGCGGGTGGAATCTGGTACCCGTCCGCGGTGACGGGATACTCCACCGCCGGTGGTCCGTGTTCAGCTCCAACTGGCTCCATAGACCCCAAGGCCCTAGAGGAAGCAACCAGGGAGGTCCCCTGGACCAGGTTGAGCCGCCCTTTGACTTGTCGATGAAAGAAAGGCGCTTCGAGCCGTCGTCGGCTCGTGTCGGAGACGACTCACGTCGGCGGCAGCCAAAGGCGGCTCCACCAAGGGTTGCTTGGATGGGCGTAGCAGGGGCTATACTGCTCCGTTTTGGGCGTGCTTGGATGCGTTGGAAAGCTCAGATCACAGGCTATAAGAATCTGATGTAATATTACCAAAAGCACTAATTATTAATGATTCGCAGCCCTTCTCAGTTTCCGCAATCTGTATTCTGCCAGAATTCTGCACTTGGTGTTGTGGTGACCCAAAGCACACACCTCCCTTGGAAGTCTCTTTGCACTAAGAAGCCGTGCACACTCAGGCAGTTCAGGGCACGCCAGGACAGCATTCCTGACAAAGGGTTATGGGCCCACAGCCCTGACCTGCCTACCAAGACGTTCACGGCTTCTTCAACGCACGGGAGTGTCGTTCCGGGCGACGTCGCCGTCGCACTCTGAGACTTTCCTTCGCAGAAGTTCAACATGGCGCAGAAGCCGGAGTCCTCGCCCATCCAAAAGTACATGGGCGGCCCTGGATTTGGGCTGTGGCGTTGGCATTTCGAGATCTACCTCGCGCACAAGGGACTGCTGGAGCTTATGTAGGGCATGGAGGTTCAAGATGCGAGCGCAACGGACGAGGAGAAGAAGGCTTTCGCGAAGAAGAACACGGAGGCGCTGATGCTTCTCTTGTCCGCGCTGCATGAATCTCAGTGGGGCTACATCCACGGATGTGAGTTGGCAGCCGACGCGTGGAAGAAGCTCTGCTCCATTCACCAATCAACATCCCTAGCCAACAAGATCTTCGCAATGAAGCGACTCTTGACGGTGAGGATCGAGGAGGGTGAGGATGTCATTTCTGCCATGCAGCAGATCGAGTCTCTTGCCTCACAATGCAATGATGTGGGGTGGAAGATTGACACGAAGATGCAGGCGATGGCGCTCCTCATGGCTCTACCCGACAGTTGGAGCCCTCTCATCACCGTGCTAGGAGGTTGGGAGGAGGATAAACTCACCTACGGCGGAGTCGCCGAGTACATTCGCAACGAGGTGCACCGTCGGAGCGGTGGCGAGACCTCATCATCCTCAACTGCCCTGGTCACCAAAACGCAGGGTGGCAGCAGCAGCGGCAAGCGAGTTGGCGGTAGGGACGGCGGCAAGAAGGGCGCCAAGAGGGGTGCATGCCATAACTGTGGCAAGGAAGGCCATTGGGCCAAGGAGTGCCCGGAGGAGGCGCAGTCCGGCGGCAAGGGCGCCAAAGGCAAGAAGGCGCTCCTCAACGGCACAAGGAATCACGACCTGAAGGGGGCCAACCGGCGGTGCCTCGACTCAGGTGCGGATGAGCATACCCAAGTCAAGAAGGTGGGGTTCATCAACTACACCAAGTCTGCAAAGTCCATGGTGACCGCCAATGACAAGGTCGAACCTGCGGCCGGCCAAGGTGACGTGGACATAGAGGTGGTGGTTGGTGGTAAAAAGGTGCAATGTGTTATCCAAAATGTGCAACATGTCCCTGGCCTGGCTGACATTTTGAGTGTGAGCCGCTTGACAGACAAGGGGTATGAAGTGCTCTTCCGCAGGAAAGGTGCAGTCGTGCGGATGGACGGCGGTGGCGAGGTTGTGCTCAAGGCCAAGCGCGAGGGAGGTCTCTACATCATTGAGACCAATGTCATCCCCTCGGCAACTGACGCAGTAGACCCGCCAGCACGCGTCGTCAACCTCCCTAAAGGCGGGGGAGCAGACCTGCAGCTGTGGCATCAGCGGCTGGGGCACTCGTCGCCCGCAGTTGTGCAAGAGATGGCGAAGCGCGACATGGTTCGCGGCCTCAACATCACCGGTGCAGCTGACGCAGCAGCAGATTCCGCAGAGCACAAGTGCGAGCCCTGCATCGTGGGCAAGGCAAAACGCAAGCCGTTTGAAGACGGACAGCGGCGGGCCAAGAACCTGCTCGAGGTCGTGCACAGTGATGTGTGCGGACCTATCAAGACACCGTCCATTGGGAGCGTGTGGTACTTTGTCACCTTCATCGACGATTGCAGCAGAAAACTCTACGTCTACTTCATGAAGCGGAAGAGCGATGTGCTAGACCGGCTGAAGAAGTACGTCGCAGCAGTGGAGAGGCAGACTGGCCGCAAGGTCAGAGCGCTACGCAGCGACAATGGCGGCGAGTACGTGGGCTGCGGAGGGTGGCTGAAGGAGCAGGGGATTGAGTGGCAGCCGACCACTCCGTACACACCTCAGTCAAATGGTGTGGTGGAGCGTGCGAACCAGACGCTACTCACCATGGCGCGGACGATGCTCGTGGACGCTAAACTGCCACGGAGCCTGTGGGCCGAGGCCGTGAGTACGGCATGCTACATGACCAACCTCACCCCAACAGCAGTGCTGAAAGGGAAGGGCGGCTGGAAGACGCCGCAAGAGGCTTGGAGCGGGCGCAAACCAAGCGTGGCACACCTGAAGGCGTTCGGGTGCAAGGCGCACGCGTTGGTGCAGGCCGCGCAAAGAAAAGACTCCAAACTGGACCCGCGTGCAAAGGCGTACGCATTCGTCGGGTACGAGAGTGCGCTCAAGGCGTACCGGCTCTTTGATCCACGGACGCAGGACGTCATCACTAGCCGCGACGTCACGTTTGATGAGAAGCAGAGCTACTGCAGCAGCAGCAACAACATTGACGCAGCGCACTCTCCAAAGCAGGGGGAGTGGTTCCAACTCCTTGAGCGAGAGGAGGAGCCGGCGGCTGCAGAGGTAGATGCCTCGGAGGATGACGGTGCTGGAGCGCAGCAGGGCAATGCAGCAGGTGCAGGTGCCGCTGGAGCGCAGAACGCAGCAGCCGACGCGAGGGAGTCCGCGGCCGAGAACAACGTTGCAGCAGGGCAGCAGCAGGACCAGCAGCCAGCGTTGCCAAGGTCGCCGCGTCGCAGCCGGAGGCAGCGGAATGCGGCAAAGTGGTATGACGCGAGCACGGGCCGTTGGGTCGGCATGGCACGGTGCATGATGGCAGCCGCAACGGAGCCGACAACCGTGCAAGAGGCGCTTGCACGACCTGACGGGCAGCAGTGGGGCAAAGCTATAAAATCTGAACTTGCGTCCCTTGCTGAGAACGGCACTTGGGAGTTGGTGGATCGGCCTGAGGGGGCGAAGGTGATCAGCTCCAAGTGGGTGTTCAAGGTGAAGCTCACCAAGGACAGCAAGGTGGAGAAATACAAGGCGCGGCTAGTGGCGAAGGGGTACGCGCAGCGGAAAGGCAAACACTACGATGAGACGTTCGCGCCCGTCGCTAAGTTCACAAGCA
Organism: Penium margaritaceum; assembly: GCA_023375785.1. Lineage (NCBI taxonomy): Eukaryota > Viridiplantae > Streptophyta > Zygnematophyceae > Desmidiales > Peniaceae > Penium > Penium margaritaceum. The sequence continues at coordinate 346,928 of SZWC01000187.1, forward strand.
TCCGGACAATCCTCGCGGTGGCAGCCGCAAAGGACATGGAGATCCACCAAATGGATTTCAAGACGGCATTCCTGAACGGCATCATCGACAAGGAGATCTACCTCGAGGTGCCGGAGGGGGTGGATGCGCCGGAGGGCAAGGTGTGCAAGCCGCGGAAGGCCTTGTACGGGCTAAAACAGGCGCCCAGGTGCTGGTACCAACAGATGGACGGCTACATGGCGCAGCTCGGCTTCAAGCGCTGTGAGTCAGATCACAGCGTGTACGTGCGGCGCAACAAGGGACTCCATCAGATTGTCGTACTCTACGTGGACGACCTGATCCTGTGTTCGTCAGATCTGGTGGCTTTGCAGCAGCTCAAGGAGCAGCTGAGCAGCAGATTTAAGATGACGGATATGGGGGAGCTGGAGTACTACATCGGGGTGAGCATCACGCGGAACCGGAGGGCGCGCACGCTTGAATTGGGGCAGGCCAAGTACGCAGCCGAGGTCCTGAAGCGGTACGGCATGGAGGACTGCAAACCAGTGGGCAGTCCGTTCTCCACAAGTTGTGAGCTGAGTGCGGCGATGGCGCCGCAAACCAAAGAGGAGAAGGAGGACATGGCGGAGGTGCCCTACCAATCGGTGGTGGGCAGCCTGATGTATGCCATGGTGGCGACTCGGCCGGACTTGGCCTACGCGGTGGGTCAGGTGAGCAGGTATGTGGCCAACCCTGGGCCACTACACTGGCAGGTGGCGAAGCGCATCCTCCGGTACTTGCAGGCAACGCGACATGCGCGCCTGAAGTACGATGGAAAGGGGAGGTCAGACCCCTTGCAGCTGGTCTGCTACACTGACGCGGACTACGCCGGTGATGTGGACAAGAGGAAGTCCACTTCTGGCTATGTGTTCTTCCTCGCAGGTGCAGCAGTCTCGTGGTGCAGCAGGAAGCAGGACTGCGTCGCCACCTCCACAGTGGAGGCGGGGTACGTCGCTCTGGCCGAGGCGGTCAAGGAAGCGGTGTGGCTCCGCAGATTGCTGGGGGAGCTGGGCGTGCCGCAGCAGGAGCCTACGGTGGTTCAGGAGGACAACACCGGCTCCATCTTGCTGACCAACAAACCCGACGCAGCACAGGAAGACGAAGCACATAGACGTGCGCTACCACTACGCGCGCGACATGGTGGAGAAGGGACAGGTTGTGCTGCAGCATTGCAGCACAAAGCACATGCTCGCAGATTGCTTGACCAAGGCACAGCCCCAGGATCGGCATGTCATCAGCCTTGCATGGCTTGGGTTGACAAGCTGTGAAGGGCTTGAAGGCGCAGGAGCGGATGAGTAAAGAGTGAGCATAAGGCATCCGGCATGGAAGGTGCACGGGGGAGATTGTTAAAAAGTGCCCCTGCCATGGTTGCCGTTTGCCGTTTTCCTGGTCCGACCACCAGAGAGTGGTTGGATGTCCAATCTGATTGCAGATTTGGACTCCTTGGATTTTGCTATGCGATTTCGAGCTTTCAGTTGCTCGATTTGGTTGAGAATTCAGAAAGTTAGCCCTACCCAATGTTTGGGTGGTGATGCGGGTGGAATCTGGTACCCGTCCGGGGTGACGGGATACTCCACCGCCGGTGGTCCGTGTTCAGCTCCAATTGGCTCCATAGACCCCAAGGCCCTAGAGGAAGCAACCAGGGAGGTCCCCTGGACCAGGTCAAGCTGCCCTTTGACTTGTCGATGAAAGAAAGGCGCTTTGAGCCGTCGTCGGCTCGTGTCGGACACGACTCACGTCGGCGGCAGCCAAAGGCGGCTCCACCAAGGGTTGCTTGGATGGGCGTAGCAGGGGCTATACTGCTCCGTTTTGGGCGTGCTTGGATGCGTTGGAAAGCTCAGATCACACGCTATACGAATCTGATGTAATCTCACCAAACGCACTAACCATTAATGATTCGCAGCCCTTCTCAGTTTCCGCAATCTGTATTCTGCCAGAATTCTGCACTTGGTGTTGTGGTGACCCAAAGCACACACCTCCCTTGGAAGTCTCTTTGCACTAAGAAGCCGTGCACACTCAGGCAGTTCAGGGCACGCCAGGACAGCATTCCTGACAGTTACCATGCCATGTCACTATGTATTAAAGGTCTTTGTGCTTTCTAGTTGATAGCTAGTCTTCCCAAACCATTGTTACCCCCTCTAACTATATGTGACTCGTGTTGCGAGTTGTCAACGTTGACCACATGAAGGGAAATTCTTTGGTCATGGTCAGTGACATATGCATACTTTGGTTGGTCACTGTGCATTGTAGCCGCACTGTGCCACTAGATATTGAAGATATTCGTACTTGCTAGTCAATAGCTAGTATTCACAAACCATTATCTACCACTCTGACCATTTGTTTCTCGTGTTATGAGTTGTTAAGGTTTACCACACATAGTGACATTCTTTGGTCATGATCATTGACATATGCCTACTTTGGTTGGTCATCGTGCATGGTATCCACACCGTGCCACAACTTATTGAAGGTCCTTCTGCTTGCTAGTTGATACCTTGTGTTCCCAAACCATTGTTTCTCCCTCAGGCCATTTGAGACTCGTATTATGACTTGTCAATGTTGGCCACACACATCGGATTTCTTTGATCAAAGGCAATACACATGCCTACTTTGGTCGGTCATTGTGCATGGTAGCCACACCGTGCCACTATTGATTCGAGGTCGTTGTACTTGCTATTTGAAAACTCATATTCCCAGACCATTGTTTCCCCCTCTGACCGTTTGTGACTCGTGTTATGGTTGGTGAACGTTAATCACCCATATTGAAATACTTTGGCCATGGTCAGTGACATATGCCTAGTTTGGTTGTCTGGTGTGCATAGTAGCTACAGCGTGCCACTACGTATTGAATTTCTTTGTCCTTTATAGTCCATACACAGGGTTCTAAATCCATTGCCTCTCCCCTTGACCATTTGTGACTCGTGTTATGAGTTGTCAAATGTTGAACACACACGGTGGACTTCTCCGGTCATAGTCAGTGACGTATGCATCCTTTGGTTGGTCACTGTACATGGTAGCCGCACCATACCACTACTTATTAAAGTTCTTTGTACTTGCTAGTCAATAACTAGTATTCCCAAACCACTGTTTCTCCCTCTGACCAGTTGTGATTCACTTATAGAGTTCTCGACGTTTACCACACATAGTGAAATTATTTCGCCATGGTCCGTGACATTTGCCTACTTTGGTTGGTCATTGTGCATGGTAGCCGCAAAGAGTCACTATTTATTGAATTTATTTGTACTTTCTACTTGTTAACTAGTATTCCAAAACCATTATTTTCCCCTCTGACCATTTGTGGCTCGTAATATGAGTTGGCAACTTTGGCCACATACAGTGAAATTCTTTTGTCATGGTCAATGACATATGCCTACTTTGGCTGGTCACTGTGCATGGAAGCCACACCGTGCTACTACTCATTGAAAGTCTTTGTAATTGGTAGTCGATAACTAGTATTCTTAAACCATTGCTTCCCCCCCTCTGATAAATTGTTACTCGTACTATGAATTGTCAACGTTGACCACACACAGTGAAATACATAGGTTATGTTCTGTGACATATGTCTACTTTGGTTGGTCATTGTGCATGGTAGCCACACCATACCACTACTTATTGAAGGTATTTATATATGCTATTTGATATCTAGTATACCCAACCCATTGTTTCCCCCTCTGACCTTTTGTGACTTGTATTATAAGTTGTCAACGTTGACCACCCTTTGTGAAATTCTTTGCTCATGGTCAGTGACATATGTCCACTTTGGTTGGTCATTGTGCATGGTAGCCACGCCTTGCTACTGCTTTTTTAAGATCTTTGTACTTGCTAGTTGATACTTAGTATCCCCAAACAATAATCTCCCCCTCAGACCATGTTTGAATTGTATAAAGAGTAATCAAAGTTGACCAAACATAGTGAGATTCTTTGGTCATGGACAGTGACATATGCCTACTTTGGTTGGTCATTGTGCATGGTAGCCTCACCGTGCTACTACTTATTGAAGGTCTTCTTACTTGCCAGTTGATAATTAGTATTCCCAAAACCATTGTTTCCCCCTCTGACCATTTGTGACTCGTAGTATGACATGTCAATGTTGACCATCCATAGTGAAATTCTTTGGTCATGGTCAGTGACATATGTCTATTTTGGATGATCATTGTGCATGGTAGCCACACTGTGCCACTACTTATTGAAGGTCCTTGTACATGATATTTGATAGCTAGTATCTCCAAACCATTGTTTCCTCCCCGACTATTTGTGACTCGTATTATGGGTTGTCAGCGTTGACCACACGTAGTGAAATTCTTTGGTCATGTTGAGTGACATTGTGCACAGTAGGCACACCAAGCCACATTCCATAAATACTGGCAATGTATGGCTACCATGCATAATGACCAACCAAAGCAGGCATATGTCACTGACCACGACCAAAGAATTTCACTATGTGTGGTCAACGTTGCCAAATCATAATACGAGTCACAATCAGTCAGAGGGGCAAAAACTGGCTTGAAAATACTGGTTATCAACTAGCAAGTACAAAGACCTTCAATTAGTAGTAGCACGGTGTGGCTTCCATGCACAATGCCCAACCAAACTAGGCACGTGTCACTGGCCATAACCAGAGAATTTCACTATGTGTCGTCAACGTTGACGACTCGTAATACGAGACACGAATGGTCAGATGGGGAAACAATGGGTTGGGAATACTAGTTATCGACTGGCAAATTCAAAGACTTTCAATAAGAAGTGGCACGGCGTGGCTACCATGCACAATGACCAACCAAATTAGGCATATGACACTGACCATGACCAAATCATTTAACTATACGTTGTCAACGTTGACAACTCATAATACGAGTCACAAATGGTAAGAAGACGAAACAATGGTGTGGGAATACCAGTTAATAACTAGCAAGTACAAAGACCTTCAATTAGTAACGGGACGGTGTGACTACCATGCACAATGACCAACCAAAGTAGGCATATGTCATTGACCATGACCAAATAATATTGCAATGTGTGGTCAATGTTGGCAAATCAGTATACGAGTCACAAATGGTCAGAGGGGGAAAAAATGGTCTGGAAATTATAGTTTTCGTCTAGCAAGTACAAAGACCTTCAATACGTAGTGGCACGGCATGGCTACCATGCACAATGACCACCAAAAGTAGGCATATGTCACTAGCCATGACCAAATAATTTCACTATGTGTGGTCAATGTTAACAACTCATAATACGAGTCACAAATGGTCAAAGGGGGGGGGGGAACGGTGGTTTGGAAATACTAGTTATCAACTAGCAAGTAGAAAGACCCTGAATACGTAGTGGCACGGTGTGACTACCATGCACAATGACCATCCAAATGAGGCATATGCCAGTAACCATGACCAAAGAATTTCACGATGTGTCGTCAACGTTGCCAACTCATAATACGAGTCACAAATGGTCAGAGAGGGTAACAATGGTTTAGGAATGCTAGTTATCAACTAGCAAGTACAAAGCTCTTAAAAAAGTAGTGGCACAGTGTGGCTACCATGCACAATGACCATCCAAAGTCGGTACATGTCACTGACCATGACGAACGAATTTCACTATAGATGGTCAACGTTGACAGCTCATACTACGAGTCACAAATGGTCGGAGGGTGAAACAATGGTTTTGGGAATACTAATTATCGACTGGCAAGTAGAAAGACCTTCAATGCGTAGTGAGACGGTGAGGCTACCATGCACAATGACCAACCAAAGCAGGCATATGTCACTGACCATGACCAAAGAATCTCACTATGTTTGGTCGAATTTGATTACTATTTATATGAGTCACAAATGGTCAGAGGGAGAAACAATGGTTTTGGAACACTAGGTATAAATTACAAGTACAAAGATCCCCAAAATGCAGTGGCAAGGTGTGGCTACCATACACAATTACCAACCAAAGTAGACATATGTCACTGACCACGAGCAAAGAATTACACTTTGGGTGGTCAACGTTGACAACTCATAATACAACTCACGAAAGGTCAGAGGGGGAAACAGTGGTTTGGGATTACTAGTTGTCAAATAGCAAGTACAAAGACCTTCAAGAGGTAGTGGTTTGGTGTGGCTACCGTGCACAATGACCAACCAAAGTAGACATATGTCAATGACCATAACCTAAGAATTTCACTAAGTGTGGTCAATGTTGACAAATCATAATACGAGTCACAAATGGTCACATGGGGAAGCAATGGTTTGGGAATACTAGTCATCGACTACCAAGTACAAAGACCTTCAACCAGCAGTGGCTCGGTGTGGCTACCATGCACAATGACCAACCAAAGTAGGCATATGTCACTGACCATGAGCAAAGAATTTCACTGTATGCGGCCAAAGTTGAGAACTCATATTACAAGCCACGAATGGTAAGAGGGGAAAACAAAGGTTTGGGAAAACTAGTTCTTAAATGGTAAGTACAAGGACCTCCAACAACTAGTGACTCTCTGTGGCTACCATTCACAGTGACCAACCAAAGTAGGCATATGTCACTGACCATGACCAAAACATTTCACTGTGTGGTAAACGTTGACAACTCTTTAAGTGAGTCACAACTGTTCATAGGGGGAAACAATGGTTTTGGAATACTAGTTGTTGACTATCAATTATAAAGACCTTTGATAAGTAGTGGTACGGTATGGCTACCATGTACAATGACCAACCAAAGTAGGCATTTGTCACTGATCATGACCAAATAATTCCACTATGTGTGGTCAACATTGACAGTTCCTAATATAAGTCACAAATGGTCAGAGGGGGAAACAATGGTTGGGGAACCCTAGTTATTGACTAGCAAGTACAAAGACCTTTAATAAGTATTGGCACGGTGTGGCTACCATGCACAACAACCAACCAAAGTAGGCATATGTCACTGAACATGACCAAATAATTTCACTACCTGTGGCCAACATTGACAAATCATGGTACAAGTCACAAATGGTCGGAGGGGGAAGCTTTGGTTTGGGATTATTATTTATTGACTAGAAAGTACAGATACCTTCAATAAGTAGTGGCATGGTGTGGCTACCATGCACAATGACAACCCAAAGTAGGCATATGTCACTGATCATGACCAAATAATTTCACTATGTGTGGTCAACGTTGACAACTCATAGTATGAGTCACAAATGGTCAGATGGGGGAGTAATGATTTGGGAGCACTAGTTATCGACTGGCAAGTACAAATATCGTAAATAAGTAGTGGCACGGCGTGGCTACCATGCACAATGACCAACCAAAGTAGGCATATGTCACTGAACATGACCAAATCATTTCACTATGTGTGGTCAACATTGACAACTCATAATACGATTCACAAATGGGTATAGGGGGGAAACGATGGGTTTATAATACTAGTTCAGACTAGCAAGTACAAAGACCTTCAGTAAGCAGTGGTATGGTGTGGCTTTGTGCACACTGACCAAAAAAAGTAGGCACATGTCACTGAACATGGGCAAACAATTTCACTATGTGTGGTCAACGTTGACAACTCATAATACGATTCAAAAATGGTCGAAGGGGGGAACGATGGTTTGGAAATACTAGTTATCGACTAGCAAGTACAACAACCTTCAATAAGTAGTGGCACGGTGTGGCTACCATGCACAATGACCAACCAAAGTAGGCATATGACAGAGACAAGGACCAAAGAATTTCACCATGTGTGGTCAACGTTGACAACTCATAACATGGGTCACTAATGGTCAAAGAGGGAAACAATGGTTTTGGAATACTATTTTCTGACTAGCAAGTACAAATACCTTCAATAAGTAGTTGTACGGTGTGATTACCATGCACAATGACCAACCAAATAGGCATATGTCACTGACCATGACCGAAGAAATTCATTATGATGGGTCACCGTTGAGAACTCATAATAGGAGTCACAAATGGTCAGAGGGGGAAACAATAGTTTGGGAATACTAGCATCGACTAGCAAGTACGAAGACATTCATTTAGTAGTTGCACGGAGTGGCTACCATGCACAATGACCAACCAAAGTAGGCATATGTCACTGACCATGACCAAAGATTTTCACTATGTGTGCTCAACGCTGACAGCTCGTAATACGAGTCACAAATGGTCCAAGACATCCGGGGCAAGCCCAAGACCACTGGAGCAAGCCCAAGACAACTGGAGCAAGGCCAAGACAACTGGAGCAGGCAAAAGACAACTGGAGCAAGGCCAATACAACTGGAGCACGCCCAAGACAACTGGAGCAAGCCCAGGACAACTGGAGCAAGGTCAAGACAACTGGAGCAGGCCGAAGACAACTGGAGCAAGCCCAAGACGACTGGAGCAAGCCCAAAACAACGAGAGCAAGGCCAAGAAAACTGGAGCAAGGGCAGGACATATGCCTACTTTGGTTTGTTACTGTACCTGGTTACCATGCCGTGTCACTATGTATTGAAGGTCTTTGTGCTTTCTAGTTGGTCGCTAATCTTCCCAAACCATTGTTACCCCCCTCTGACTATCTATGACTCGTGTTGTGAGTTGACAACGTTGACCACATGAAGTGAAATTCCTTGGCCATGGTCAGTGACATATACATACTTTGGTTTTTCACTCTGCATGATAGCCACACTGTGCCACTATAGATTGAAGGTAGTTGTACTTGCTTCTCGATAACTAGTATTCACAAACCATTATCTTCCAATCTGACCTCTAGTGACTCGTCGTATGAGTTGTCAAAGTTTATCACACATAGTGATTCTTTGGTCATGGTCAGTGACACATGCCTACTTTGGTTGGTAATCGTGCATGGTATCCACACCGTGCCACAACTTATTGAAGGTCCTTGTGCTTGCTAGTTGATAATTAGTGTTCCCAAACCATTGTTTCCCCATCTGACCATTGTGACTCGTATTATGAGTTGTCAAAGTTGACCACACACAGCGGGTTTCTTTGGTCAAAGGCAGTACACATGTCTACTTTGGTCGGTCATTGTGCATGGTAGCCACACCGTGCTACTACTGATTGAAGGTCGTTGTACTTGCTAGTTGAGAACTGATATTCCCAGACCATTGTTTCCCCCTCTGACCATTTGTGACTCCTGTTATGGTTGGTGAACGTTCACCACTCATATTGAAATTATTTGGTCATGGTCAGTGACATATGCCTAGTTTGGTTGTTAAGTGTGCATAGTAGCCACACCGCGCCACTACGTATTGAAGTTCTTTGTCCTCTATAGCCGATACATAGGATTCCCAAACCATTGCATCTCCCTCTGACCATTAGTTACTCGTGTTATGAGTTGTCAAGGTTGACCACACATAGTGGACTTATTTGGTCATGGTCAGTGACGTATGCATTCTTTGGTTGGTCACTGTGTATGCTAGCCACACCGTGCCACTACTTGTTGAAGGTCTTTGTACTTGCTAGTTCATAACTAGCGTTCCCAACCCATTATTCCCCCTCTGATCATTTGTGACTCGGGTTATGAGTTTTCAACGTTGACCACACACTGTGAATTTTTTTTGGTCATTGTTAATGACATATGCCTACCTTAGTTTTTCACTATACATGGTTACCACGCCGTGTCACTACGTATTGAAGGTCTTTGTGCTCTCTAGTTGATAGATAGTCTTCCCAAACCATTTTTATCCCCTCTGACTATATGTGACTCGTGTTGTAAGTTGACCACATGAAGTGAAATTCTATGGTCATGGTCAGTAACATATGCATACTTTGGTTGGTCACTGTGCATTGTAGCCACACTGTGCCACTACATATTGAAGATATTTGTACTTGCTAGTCAATAACTAGTATTCACAAACCATTATCTTCCACTCTGACCATTTTTTACTCTTGTTATGAGTTGTCAAAGTTTACCAAACATAGTGACATTCTTTGGTCATGATCAGTGACATATGCCTACTTTGCTTGGTCATCGTGCATGGTATCCACACCGTGCCACAACTTATTGAAGGTCCTTCTGCTTGCTAGTTGATACCTTGTGTTCCCAAACCATTGTTTCTCCCTCTGACCTCGTATTATGACTTGCCAACGTTGGCCACACACATCGGATTTCTTTGGTCAAAGGCAGTACACATGCCTACTTTAGTCGGTCATTATGCATGGTAGCCACACCGTGCCACTATTGATTGAAGGTCATTGTACTTGCTAGTTGAGAACTGATATTCCCAGACCATTGTTTCCCCCTCTGACCGTTTGTGACTCGTGTTATGGTTGGTGATCGTTGACCACCCATATTGAAATACTTTGGACATGGTCAGTCACATATGCCTAGTTTGGTTGTTTGGTGTGCATAGTAGCCACACGGTGCCACTACGCAAGTTCTTTGTCCTTTCTAGTCCATACATAGGGTTCCCAAATCATTGTCTCTCCCTCTGACCATTTGTGAGTCGTGTTATGAGTTGTCAATGTTGACCACACATATTGGACTTCTTCGGTCATAGTCAGTGACGTGTGCATCCTTTGACTGGACACTGTGCACACTATCCACTCTGTCCCACTACTTGTTGAAGGTCTTTTTACTTGCTAGTTGACAACTAGTGTTCCCAACCCATTGTTTCCCCATCTGACCATTTGTGACTCGTGTTATGAGTTCTCAACGTTGACCACACTCTGTGAAATTCTTTTGGTCATTGCCAGGGAATATGCCTACTTTGGTTGGTCATTGTACATGGTTACCACGCCGTGTCACTACGTATTGAAGGTCTTTGTGCTTTATAGTTGATAGCTAGTCTTCCCGAACCATTGTTACCCCCTAAGACTATCTGTGACTCGTGTTGTGGGTTTTCAACATTGACCACATGGATTAAAATTCTTTGGTCATGGTCAGTGACATATGCATACTTTGGTTGGTCACTGTGCATTATAGCCACACTGTGCCACTACATGTTGAAGGTACTTGTAATTGCTAGTCAATAACTAGTACTCAAAAACCATTATCTTCCACTCTGACCATTTGTGACTCGTGTTATGAGTTGTTAATGTTTACCACAGATTGTGACATTCTTTGATCATGGTCAGTGACACATGCCTGTTTTGGTTGGTCATCGTGCATGGTATCCACACAATGTCACAACTTATTGAAGGTCCTTGTGCTTGCTAGTTGATACATGGTGTTCCCAAACCATTGTTTCCCCCTCTTACCATTTGTGACTCGTATTATGAGTTGTCAATGTTGACCACACACAGCGGATTTCTTTGGTCAAATGTAGTACATATGCCTACTTTGGTCGGTCATTGTGCATGGTAGCCATGCCGTGCTACTACTGATTGAAGGTCGTTGTGCTTGCTAGTTGAGAACTGATACTCCCAGACCATTGTTTTCCCATCTGACCGTTAGTGACTCGTGTTATGGTTGGTGAACGTTGACCACCCATATTGAAATTCTTTGGTCATGGTCAGTGACATATGCCTGGTTTCGTTGTTTGTTATGTATAGTTGCCACACTGTGCTACTCTGTATTGAAGTTATTTTTCCTTTCTAGTAGATACATAGGGTGTCCAAACCACTGTCTCTCCCTTTGACCATTTGTGACTCGTCTTAGATACATAGAGTTGTCAGTGTTGACCACGCATAGTGGACTTTTTTGGTCATAGTCAGTGACGTATGCATCCTTTGGTTCATCACTGTGCATGCTAGCCACACCGTGCCACTACTTGTTAAAGGTCTTTGTACTTCCTAGTTGATAACTATTGTTCCCAACCCGTTATTTCCCCCCTCTGACTATTTGTCACTCGTGTTATGCGTTTTCAACATTGACCACACGCTGTGAACTTCTCTTGGTCGGTTAGTGACATATGCCTACCTTGGTTTGTCACTGTACATGGTTACCATGCCGTATCACTAAGTATTGACGGTCTTTGTGCTTACTAGTTGATAGCTAGTGTTCCCAAACCATTGTTACCCCCCTCTGACTATCTGTGACTCGTCTTGTGGGTTGTCAACATTGACCACATGAAGTGAAATTTGTTCGTCATGGTCAGTGACATATGGATACTTTGGTTGGTCACTGTGCATGGTAGCCACACAGTGCCACAACATATTGAAGGTATCTGTAATTGCTAGTTGATAGCTAGTATTCACAAACCATTATCTTCCACTCTGACCATTTGTGACTCGTGTTATGAGTTGTCAACATTTACCACACATAGTGACATTCTTTGGTCATGGTCAGTGACATATGCCTACTTTGGTTAGTCATTGTGCATGGTATCCACACCGTGCCACAACGTATTGAAGGTCCTTGTGCTTACTAGTTGATATCTTGTGTTCCCAAATCATTGTTTCCCCCTCTGACCATTTGTGACTCGTACAATGAGTTGTCAACATTGCCCACACGCAGCGGATTTATTTCGTCAAATGCAGTACATATGCCTCCTTTGGTCGGTAATTGTGCATGGTAGCCATTCCGTGCTACTACTGAGTGAAGGTCGTTGTACTTGCTAGTTGAGAAACGATATTCCCAGACCATTGTTTCCCCCTCTGACCGTTTGTGACTCGTGTTATGGTTGGTGAACATTGACGAAACATATTGAAATCCTTTGGTCATCGTCAGTGACATATGCCTAGTTTGGTTGTTTGGACTGCATAGTAGTCACACCGTGCCACTACGTATTGAAGTTCCTTGTCCTTTCTAGTCGATGAATAGGGTTCCCAAACCATTGTCTATCCATCTGACCATTTGTGACTCGTGTTATGAGTTGTCAATGTTGACCACACATAGTGGACTTCTTTGGTCATAGTCAGTGACGTGTGCATCCTTTGCTTGGTCACTGTCTACGCGAGCCACACCGTGCCACTACTTGTTGAAGGTCTTTGTATTTGTTAGTTGATGACTAGTATTCCCAACCCATTGTTTCCCCATCTGAACATTTGTGACTCATGTTATGGGTTGTGAACGTTGACCACCCGTATTGAAATTCTTTGGTCATGGTCAAGGATATATGCCTAGTTTGGTTTGTCACTGTACATGGTTACCATGCCGTGTCACTATGTATTGAAGGTCTTTGTTCTGTCTAGTTGATAGCTATTATTTTGAACCCATTGTTATCCCCTCCGAGTACTTGTGACTCGTGTTGTGAGTTGTCAACGTTGACCACATGAAGTGAAATTATTTGGTCATGGTCAGTAACATATGCATACGTTTTTTGGTCACTGTGCATTGTAGCCACAGTGTGCCACTACATATTGAAGGTATTTGTACTTGATAGTCGATAACTATTATTCACAAACCATTATCTTCCACTCTGACCATTTGTGACTCGTGTTATGAGTTGTCAAAGTTTACTAGACAAAGTGACATTCCTTGCTCATGGTCAGTGACATATGCCTACTTTGGTTGGTCATCGTGCATGGTATCCACACCGTACTACAACTTATTGAAGGTCATTGTGCTTGCTAGTTGATACTTGGTGTTCCGAAACCATTGTTTCCCCCTCTGACCATTTGTGACTCGTACAATGAGTCGTCAACGTTGACCACACACAGCGGGTTTCTTTCGTCAAAGGCAGTACATATGCCTAATTTGGTCGGTCATTGTGCATGGTAGCCACACCGTGCTACTACTGATTGAAGGTCGTTGTACTTGCTAGTTGAGAACTGATATTCCCAGACCATTGTTCCCCCCCTCTGACCGTTTGTGACTGGTGTTATGGTTGGTGAATCTTTGTACTTGCTAGTTGACAACTAGTGTTCCCAACCCATTGTTTCCCCATCTGACCATTTGTGACTCGTGTAATGAGTTTTCAATGTTGACCACACACTGTGAAATTCTTTTGGTCATGGTCAGTGACATATGCCTACTTTGGTTTGTCACCATACATAGTTACCACGCCTTGTTACTACATATCAAAGATCGTTGTGCTTTCTAGTTGATACATAGTCTTAGCAACCCATTGTTACCCCCTCTGACTATTTCTGACTTGTGTTGTGAGTTGTCAATGTTGACCGCATGAAGTCAAATTCTTTGGTCATGGTCAGTGACATATGCATACTTTGGTTTTTCACAGTGCATGGTAGCCACACTGTGCCACTACACATTTTAGGTATTTGTACTTGCTAGTCGATAACTAGTATTCGCAAACCATTATCTTGCACTATGACCATTTGTGACTCGTGTTATGAGTTGTCAACGTTTACCACACCTAGTGACAATATCTGGTCATTCTCAGTGACATATACCTACTCTGGTTGGTCATCGTGCATGGTATCCACACCGTGTTACAACTTATTGAAGGTCCTTGTGCTTGCTAGTTGATATCTGGTGTTCCCAAACCATTGTCCCCCCCCCTGAACATTTGTGACTCGTATTATGAGTTGTCAACATTGCCCACACACAGCGGATTTCTTTGGTCAAATGCATTTCTTATCCCTACTTTGGATGGTCATTGTGCATGGTAGGCACACCGACGACTACTGATTGAAGGTCGTTGTACTTGCTCATTGAGAACTGATATTCCCAGACCATTGTTTCCCCCTCTGACTGTTTGTGACTCGTGTTATGGTTGGTGAACGTTAACCACCTATATTTAAATTCTTTGGTCATGGTCAGTGACATATGCCTAGTTTGGTTGTTTGGTGTGCATAGCACCCACGCCGTGCCACTACGTATTGAAGTTCTTTGTCCTTTCAAGTTGATACATAGGGTTACCAACCCATTGTCTCTCCATCTGACCATTTGTGACCCGTGTTATGAGTTGTCAATGTTCACCACACATAGTGGACTTCTTCGGTCATAGTCAGTGACGTATGTATCCTTTGGTTGGTCATTCTGCACGCTAGCCACACCATGGCACTACTTGTTGAAGGTATTTGTACTTGCTAGTTGATAACTAGTGTTCCCAACCCATTGTTTCCCCATCTGACCATTTGTGACTCATGTTATGAGTTTTCAACGTTCACCACACACTGTGAAATTCCTTTGGTCATGGTCAGTGACATATGCCTACTTTGGTTTGTCACTGTACATGGTTACCACGCCTTGTCACTACATGTTGAAAGTCTTTGTGCTTTCTAGTTGATACCTAGTCTTCACAAACCATTGTTACCCCCCTATGACTATTTCTGACTCGTGTTGTGAGATGTCAACGTTGACCACATGAAGTGAAACTCCTTGGTCATGGTCAGTGACATATACATACATTGCTTTTTCAATGTGCATGGCAGCCACACTGTGCCACTACACATTGAAGGTATTTGTACTTGCTAGTCGATAACTAGTATTCACAAAACCATGATCTTCCACTATGAGCATTTGTGACTCGTGTTATGAGTTGTCAGAGTTTACCACACACAGTGACGTTATTTGGTCCTGGTTAGTGACATATGCCTACTTTGGTTGGTCATCGTGCATGGTATCCACGCCGTGCCACAACTTATTGAAGGTCCTTGTGCTTGCTAGTTGATACATGGTGTTCCCAACCCATTGTTTCCACATCTGACCATTTGTGACTCCTATTATGTTTTGTCAACGTTGACCACACACAGCGGATTTATTTGGAAAAAGGCATTACATATGCCTACTTTGGTTGGTCATTGTGCATGGTAGCCACACCTTGCTACTACTGATTGAAGGTCGTTGTACTTGCTACTTGAGAACTGACATTCCCATAACATTGTTTCCCCCTCTGACCGTTTGTGACTCGTGTTATGGTTGGTGAACATGACCACCCATATTGAAATTCTTTGGTCATGGTCAGTGACACGTGCCTAGTTTGGTTGTTTGGTGTGCATAGTAGCCACACCGTGCCACGTTGTATTTAAGTTATTTGTCCTTTCTAGTTGATACATAGGGTTCCCAAACCATTGTCTCTCCCGCTGACCATTAGTGACTCCTGTTATGAGTTGTCAATGTTGACCACACATAGTGGACTTCTTCGGTCATAGTCAGTGACGTATGCATCCTTTGGTTGGTCACAGAGCGCGCTAGCCACACCGTGCCACTACTTTTCGAATGTCTTTGTACCTGCTAGTTGATAACTAGTGTTCCCAACCCATTGTTTCCCCCTCTGACCACTTGTGACTCGTGTTATGAGTTTTCAACGTTGACCACACACTGTGAAATTCTTTTGGTCATGGTTAGTGACATATGCCTGCTTTGGGTTGTCACTATACATGGTTACCACGCCGTGTCACTACGTATTGAAGGTCTTTGTACTTTTATGTTGATAGCTAGTCTTCCCAACCCATTGTTACCCCCGCTGACTATCAGTGACTCGTGTTGTGAGTTGTCAACGTTGACCACGTGAAGTGAAATTCTTTGGTCATGGTCAGTGACATATGCATACTTTGGTTGGTGAATGTGCATTGTAGCCACACTGTGCCACTACATGTCGAAGTTATTTGTACTTGCTATTCAATAACTAGTATTCACAACCCATTATCTTCCACTATGACCATGTGTGACTCGTGTTATGAGTTGTCACGGTTTACCACACATAGTGAAATTCTTTGGTCATGGTCAGTGACATATGCCTACTTTGGTTGGTCATCGTGCATGGTGTCCACACCGTGCCACTACTTATTGAAGGTCCTTGTGCTTGCTAGTTGATACCTGCTGTTCCCAAACCATTGCTTCCCCCTCTGACCATTGGTGACTCGTGTTTTGAGTTGTCAACGTTGACCACACACAGCGGATTTCTTTGGTCAAAGGCAGTACATATGCCTACTTTGGTCGGTCATTGTGCATGGTAGCCAGACCATGCTACTCCTGATTGAAGGTCGTTGTACTTGCTAGTTGAGAACTGATATTCCCAGGCCAATGTATCCCCCACTGACCGATTATGACTTGTGCTATGGTTGGTGAATGTTGACCACCCATATTGAAATTCTTTGGCAATGGGCAGTGACATATGCCTAGTTTGATTGTTTGGTGTGCATAGTAGCCACACCGTGCCACTACGTATTGAAATTCTTTGTCCTTTCTAGTCGATACATGGGGTTCCCAAATGATTTTCTCTCCCTCTGACCATTTGTGACTTGAGGTATGAGTTGTCAATGTTGACCACACATAGAGTCTTCTTCGGTCATGGTCAGTGACATATGCATCCTTTGATTCGTCACTGTGCACGCTAGCCACACCATGCCACTACTTGCTGAAGGTCTTTGTACTTGCTATTTGATAACTGGTGTTCCCAATCCATTGTTTCCCCCTCTGACCATTTGTGACTCGTGCTATGAGTTTTCAACATTGACCACACACTGTGAAATTCTTTTGGTCATGGTCGGTGACATATGCATACTTTGGTTGGTCTTTGTACATGGTTACCATGCTGTGTCCCTACGTATTGAATTTATTTGTGCTTTCTTGTTGATAGCTAGTCTTCCCAAACCATTGTTACCCCCTCTAACTATCAGTGACTCGTGTTGTGAGTTATCAATGTTGACCACATGAAGTGAAATTCTTTGGCCATGGTCAGTGACATATGCACACTTTGGTTGGTCAATGTGCATTGTAGCCACACTGTGCCACTACATATTGAAGGTGTTTGTACTTGCTAGTCAACGACTAGTATTCACAAACCATTACCTTCCACTCTGACCATTTGTGACTCGTGTTATATGTTGTCAAAGTTTACCACACATAGTGACATTAATTGGTCATGGTCAGTGACATATGCCTACTTTGGTTGGTCACCGTGCATGGTATCCCCATTGTGCCACAACTTATTGAAGGTCCTTGTGCTTGCCAGGTTATACCCGGTGTTCCCAAACCATTGTTTCCCCCTCTGACCATTTGTGACTCGTATTATGAGTTGTCAACGTTGACCACACACTGCGGATTTCTTTCGTCAAAGGCAGTACATATGCC
The DNA here is from genome assembly GCA_023375785.1 of Penium margaritaceum. Classification (NCBI taxonomy): domain Eukaryota; kingdom Viridiplantae; phylum Streptophyta; class Zygnematophyceae; order Desmidiales; family Peniaceae; genus Penium; species Penium margaritaceum. The sequence continues at coordinate 364,751 of SZWC01000187.1, forward strand.
TGTTGGAAATCATCGACTCCGACAAGAGTTATTCCAACTTTCTCAATAGCGGTTCAGCTCCGAGACCAAGCCACCTTGACCTTACGGTCCTCGGTCAGACTGAACGTTGAGTTCGATGCGTCAAGTCATCCCCTAATAACGTGAAACTTGTTACCCGCATCCGGCTAGCGGAAATAAGCCCTTGCTTTGCTCGTTTGTCCCATTCTATCCTTCTTATGCCGAGGATGTTCATTCCCTCGAGTTAACCAGAACAGTTCTACCCATCGTGTTCCCTTCGGGTCCGCGGCCTCACCGCCGTGTCTTTGGTCTGCTCGCAGCCTGTCTTCGCCAGCCTCTCACGAGCTCTCAGTTTCTTGCTCTGTTGCTCTCGCTCCTTCACTCAGCCATCACTCCACTTACCCTTGCTTCCTCTCTCAACTGGACGTCTGCCTCTCTGTCCGGACCCTTCAATCCTCCTCAAGTCCTGCGACTAACTCCTTGAGACCACGCTCGCTTACGTCACCGTACTGACGCACTCGTGCATGATCCAATGCTTCTGCCTGCTTCTGCTGTTGCATTCCGTGCTCCTACATTCTTCTAACATGGTATGAGAGCATTAGGCGACATCACCTCGTGCCCCGTAACCTTGTCATTGCTCTATCGCCTACCTTCCTTCATTGCCTTGATCTGCATTCCTCTACTGTCGCTACCATCGTTCCGCGCGTCTCAGCTTCGTCAGCAGCCGACATCAAGCAGCATCGCCTGGAAACGTTCTAACGCTGAAGAAATGCTACGTCATCATGAGAAATCCCTGCGTCCACATCGCACCCGTGACCAACTCTTGATAACCTGCCATCCACAGCAGCCGCAAGAACACTCCCGAGCCGCCGCCTGCAGTCATCTTCCTAGAAGCTTCCTGTCGTCAACCCTCCACTCCTCATCTCTTCCGTCTCCGCCAGCACCTTCGCCCTTATCTTCTTCCTGCATCTGCCGCATCTGCTTCCAGTGCTCTATCATCTCCAGTCCATTATCTCGTGCCGCCCTCTCGCATCTTCCTCTCGCTTTGTCAGTAGCTGCAGCCAAACTACTGCCTTTAGGATATCGGACACCACCAGTCTTCATGCTCCCATTCCGAGCCAACTAGGGAACAAGCCGTCGCTCTCCTGACATCAGCGGACCAGTGCCTCTGCCCGCTTCCTGACTTCTCTGTTGTAACCAACCTCCTTCAGCTCCCAGGATATCGGACACCGCTAGTCTTCCTGCCCACCAAAGGGCCAATTGGGGAACAATGCGTCACGCTCCTGGAAGCGGAGGAAGCGGTTGCTTTGCTCTCTCCTCCTACCACGCTGCCTCTCATCCCGTCGCTCTTTACTCACCACGCTATCCACTTTCTTCTCTCCACCTTCTTCCTTCGGCATTGTCATCCATCCCCATTCCTTGGGTCGTCCTCATCTGCTGCCATCAGTCCTCCTCGTCCTCCTCGCCTCTGCCAGAACAGTCTCATCTTCCCCCTTCCTCACCTCATCGTCATCTGCCGTCCTCCAGCCTCTGCATCATCCGCATCATCCGCGCCGCCTTCACGTCTGTCATCTTCATCAGCATTGTTTCGCAGCACACGTGGTTCTGCCCGTGCGCCCACTCATCCATCGATTGCCTCCTCCGCTTCCGCATCGGTTTTAGTTCGGCACAAGGATCCACCCGGTCGCATCGCCTGTTTTGCGACGACCTGCGCCCACGCCGAAACTTCCTTCGGCACACGCGGCTCGCCCCTGCGCCCACTCCGCCATCATCATCAGCCTCTATTTCTTCATCAGAAATCATCAGCATCTGTGACCAGCACAAGGATCTGCACGAGCTAGCCGCCCACTTTGCAGCAGCCTGCACCTACGCTGGTAGCAGATTTCTCGTGGGGCGTTGGCTTCTGCCTTCCCCTTGCCGCATCCTATTCCCCCGTTTCAGTATAGCATGTGGTTTCGCCCCTGCACCCACTCTATCATCAATCGCTTCTCCACTGTCCGCATCATCCTCTGCTCGGCACAAGGACCCGCTCAGTCACATCGCCCACTCCGTGACGACCCGCGCCCACGCCGAAAAATTCGTGCACGTGGTTGCACCCCTGCGCCCACTCAACCATCCATCATTGCTCTGCTGTCCATCTCCGCCTCTTCTGCTTGACACAATCGATCTGTCTGCAACGACCTGCACCCACATCGAATCTTCCTCAGCGCACGCGGCTCGTCCTTGCGCCCATTCTGATCACCATTTTCCCTCCGGCTCTTCATCATCAGTCACTTGCAGCCTGCTGCTCCAACCGTCTCTGCTCCCCTGCCTCATCCAGCAGGGACAGCCCTTGGCATACCTGTCCCACTCGTGAGGAAGATGGAAGCAACATCTACAGTTGGTCACATTCTGTACGGACCGTGACCAGCACCATCTTCATCAATGAGTACCGTGTCTCGGATTTCCTTCTTGGGGCCTACGAGCATCAACGCACGCCCCAGCATTCCCCACGCCTTTATCACGCAACCTTCCTTCTGATCTGGGGAGATCTCTTCAACCTCGTGGATATGTCCTTCCATCATCTACGCACCAACAATGGACCAGAACGCTGGTTCAGCCTGCAGTAAGAAGGATGGAAATGGTGGCGGATCACCCTCTCCTGCCGAGACAATCCTGTTCCTCCACCTCTACCCAAAGACCTCAGCTCCAGACCCTACCTCAAATTGATCTGGTAGAACCTGAAGAAGAAGAAGATGTAGAAGAGCCAGTGGAAGAAGGGTCCCTAACACCTTCCCCCAACCCTGCAGCAGTGGGACAAGGACAAGCTGCCGAAATCGTCTACAAAGAAGAAAGCAACATCCTGAAGTGGCAGGCTGAAATCTGCAATCTCCTCTGCCCATAACTCATTGGTGGATTTGCAACTACAAATACCCTCCTTGGAAGATCCAAGTATCTCGGCAAGCGCTGCTCCCCGGCTGAGATGACCAGAAAGCAGGACAGCCTTGACTATGGTCTCCGTGCCTGGTTGGGACGCCTCATGTCCAGAAATCTAGACTACCTGGTGGCAGCTCATCCTAATGATCTGCATGCCATGTGGAAGGGTCTCCTTGAACACTGCAACGGTCAACTCCCTGGAAGTTGGGAGAGGTAGTGCTACTAACTCTTGTCGGACTCAAGGGGTCTGTTGGAAACCATCGACTCCGACAAGAGTTATTCCCACTTTCTCAATAACGGTTCAGGTCTGAGACCGAGCCACCTTGACATAACGGCCCTCGGTCAGACTGAACGTTGAGTTCGATGCGTCAAGTCATCCCCTAATAACGTGACACTTGTCACCTGCGTCCGGCTAGCGGAAAGAAGCCGTTGCTCTGCTCATTTGTCCTGTTCTGTCCTTCTTATGCCAATGATGTTCATTCCCTCGAGTTAACCAGAACAGTTCTGTCCATCATGTTCCCTTCGGTTCCGCGGCCTCGCCGCCGTGTCTTTGCTCTGCTCACAGCCTTTCTTCGCCAGCCTCTCACAAGCTCTTGGTTTCTCGCTCCGTCGCTGTCTCTCCTTCGCTCAGCCATCACTCCACTTACCCTTGCGTCCTCTCTCAACTGGACACCTGGCTCTCTGTCCTGAACCTTCAATCCTGCTCAAGTCCTGCGACCAACTCCTTGAGACCACGCTCGCTTACATCACTCGTGCATGATCCACTGCTTCTGCCTTCTTTTGCTGCTGCCTTCCGTGCGCCTACATTATTCTGACAATGCCTACTTTGGTCTGTCATTGTGCATGGTAGCCACACCGTGCTACTACTGATTGAATGTCATTGTACTTGCTAGTTGAGAACTGATATTCCCAGACCATTGTTCCCGCCCTCTGACCCATTGTGACTCGTGTTAAATTATTTGGTCATGGTGAGTGACATATGCCTAGTTTGGTTGTCTTGTGTGCATAGTAGCCATATCGTGCCAGTACGTATTGAAGTTCTTTGTCCTTTCTAGTCGATACATAGGGTTCCCAAACCATTTGTTATGGTTGGTGACCGTTGACCACCCATATTGAAATTCTTTGGTCATGGTCAGTGACATATGCCTTGTTTGGTTGTTTGGTGTGCATAGTAGCCAAACCGTGCCACTAAGTATTTAAGTTTTTTTGTCCTTTCTAGTCGATACATAGGGTTCCCAAACCATTATCTCTCCCTCTGACCATATGTGACTCGTGTTATGAGTTGTCAATGTTGACCACACATGGTGGACTTCTTCGGTCATAGTCAGTGACATATGCATCCTTTGGTTGGTCACTGTGCACGCTAACCACACCATACCACTACTTGATAAAGGACTTTGTACTTGCTAGTTGATAACTAGTGTTCCCAACCCAGTTTTTCCCCCTCCGACCATTTGTGACTCGTGTTATGAGTTTTCAACGTTGACCACACACTGTGAAATTCTTTTGGTCATGGTTAGTGACATATACCTACTTTGGTTTGTCACCGTACGTGGTTACCACGCCGTGTCACTACTTTGTGACGGTCTTTGTGCTTTCTAGTTGAATACTAGTCTTCCCAAACCATTGTTACTCCCCTCTAACTATCTGTGACTCGTGTTGTGAGTTGTCAACATTGACCGCATGGAGTGAAATTCTTTGGTCATGGTCAGTGACATATGCATACCTTGGTTGGTCACTGTGCATTGTAGCCACACTGTGCTACTACATCTGGAAGGTAATTGTACTTGCTAGTCGATAACCAGTATTCACAAACCATTATATTCCACTATGACCATTTGTGACTCATGTTATGAGTTGTTAACGTTTACCACACATAGTGACATTCTTTGGTAATGGTCAGTGACATATGCCTACTTTGGTTGGTCATCGTGCATGGTAACCACACCGTGCCACAACTTATTAAAGGTCATTGTTCTTGCCAGTTGATACCTGGCGTTCCCAAACCATTGTTTCCCCCTCTGACCATTTGTGACTCGTATTATGAGCTGTCAACGTTGACCACACACAGCGGATCTCTTTGGTAAAAGGCAGTATATATGCCTTCTTTGGTCAGTCATTGTGCATGGTAGCAACGCTGTGCTACTACTGATTGAAGGTCGTTGTACTTGCTAGTTGAGAACTGATATTCTCAGACCATTGTTTCCCAATCTTACCGTTTGTGACTCGTGTTATGGTTGGTGAACGTTCACCACCCATATTGGAATTCTTTGGTCATGGTCAGTAACATATGCCTAGTTTGGTTGTTTTTTGTGCATAGTAGCCACGCCGTGCCACTACGTATTGAAGTTCTTTGTCCTTTATAGTCGATACATAGGGTTCCCAAACCATTGTCTCTCCCTCTGACCATTTGTGACTCGTGTTATGAGTTGTCAATGTTGACCACACGGTGGAATTCTTCAGTCATAGTCAATGACGTATGCATCCGTTGGTTGGTCACTGTGCACGCTAGCCACACCGTGCCACTACTTGTTGAAGGTATTCGTACTTGCTAGTTGATAACTAGTGTTCCCAACCCATTGTTTCCCCCTCTGACCATTTGTGACTCGTGTTATGGGTTGTGAACGTTGACCACCCATATTGAAATTATTTGGTCATGGTCAGTGACACATGCCTACTTTGGTTTGTCACTGTACATGGTTACCATGCAGTGTCACTATGTATTGAAGGTCTTTGTGCTTTCTACTTGATAGCTAGTTTTCCCAAACCATTGTTACCCCCCTCTGTCTATCTGTGACTCGTGTTATGAGTTGTCAATGCTGACCACACATATTGGACTTATTCAGTCATAGTTAGTGACATTTGCATCCTTTGGTTTGTCACTGTGCATGCTAGCCACACCGTGCCACTACATATTGAAGGTATTTGTAGTTGCTAGTCAATGACTAATATCCACAAACCATTATCTTCCACTCTGACCACTTGTGACTCGTGTTTTGAGTTGTCAAAGTTTACCACACATAGTGACATTATTTGGTCATGGTCAGTGACATATGCCTACTTTGGTTGGTTGTCGTGCATGGTATCCACACCTTGCCACAACTTATTGAAGGTCGTTGTGCTTGCTAGTTGATACGTGGTATTCCAAAACCATTGTTTCCCCCCTCTCACCATTTGTGACTCGTATTATGAGTTGACAACGTTGACCACACACAACGGATTTCTTTGGTCAAAGGCAGAACATGTGTCTACTTTGGTCAGTGACTGTGCATTGTAGCCACACTGTGCTACTACTGATTGAAAGTTGCTGTACTTGCTAGTTGATAACTGATATATCCAGACCATTGCTTCCCCCTCTGACCGTTTGTGACTCGTGTTATGGTTGGTGAACGTAGACCACCCATCTTGAAATTCTTTGGTCATGGTCAGTGACACATGCCTAGTTTGGTTGTTTGTGTGCATAGTAGCCACGCCGTGCCACTACGTATTGAAGTTCTTTGTCCTTTCTAATCAAAACATAGGGTTCCCAGACCATTGTCTCTCCATCTGACCATTTGTGACTTGTGTGATGAGTTGTCAATGTTGACCACACACATCGGACTTCCTCGGTCAGAGTTAGTGACGTATGCATCCTTTGGTTGGTCATTGTGCATGCTGGCCACACCGTGCCATTACTTGTTGAAGGTCTTTGTACTTGCTAGTTGATATCTAGTGTTCCCAACCCATTGTTTCCCCCTCTGACCATTTGTGACTCGTGTTATGAGTTTTCAACGTTGACCACACACTGTGAAATTCTTGTGGTCATGGACAGTGACATATGCCTACTTTGCTTTGTCACTGTACATGGTTACCACGCCGTATCACTACATGTTGCATGTCTTTGTGCTTTCTAGTTGATAGCTATTCTTCCCAAACAATTGTTACCCCCTCTGACTATCTGTGTCTCGTGTTGTGAGCTTTGAACATTGACCACGTGATGTGAAATTCTTTGGTCATGGTCAGTGACATGTGCATACTTTGGTTGGTCACTGTGCATTGTAGCCTCACTGTACCACTACATTTTGAAGGTATTTGTACTTGCTAGTCGATAACTAGTATTCAAAAACCATTATCTTTCACTCTGACCATTTGTGACTCGTGTTATGAGTTGTCAAAGTTTACCACACATAGTGACATTCTTTGGTCATTGTCAGTGACACATGCCTACTTTGGTTGGTCATCTTCCATGGTATCCACAGCGTGCCACAACTTATTCGGTGTCCTTGTGCTTGCTAGTTGATACCTGGTTTTCCCAAACCATTGTTTTCCCCTCTGACCATTTGTCACTCGTACTATGAGTTGTCAATGTTGACCACACACCGCGGATTTCTCTGTTCAAAGGCAATACATATGCTTACTTTGGTCGGTCATTGTGCATGGCAGCCACACCGTGCTACTACTGATTGAAGGTCGTTGTACTTGCTAGTTGAGAACTGATATTCCCGGACCATTGCTTCCTCCTCTGACCATTTGGGACTCGTGTTATGGTTAGTGAACGTTGACCAACCATATTGAAATTCTTTGGTCGTGGTCAGTGACATATGCCTAATTTGGTTGTTTGGTGTGCATAGTAGCCACACTGTGCCATTACGTATTGAAGTTCTTTGTCCTTTCTAATTGATACATACGGTTCCCAAAACATTGTCTCTCCCCCTGACCAATTTTCACTCGTGTTATGACTTGTCAATGTTGACCACACATAGTGGACTTCTTCGATCATAGTCAGTGACGTATGCATCCTTTGGTTGGTCACTGTGTACGCTAGCCACACCGTGCCACTACTTGTTGAAGGCCTTTGTACTTGCTAGTGGATAACTAGTGTTCCCAACCCATTGTTTCCCCCTCTCACCATTTTTGACTCGTGTTATGGGTCGTGAACGTTGACCACCCATATTGAAATTCTTTGGTCATGGTCAGTGACATATGCCTAGTTTGGTTTGTCACTGTACATGGTTCCCACGCTGTGTCACTACGTATTGAACCTCTTTGTGCTTTCTAGTTGATAGATAGACTTCCCAAACCATTGTTACCCCCCTCTGACTATCCGTGACTTGTGTTGTGAATTGTCAACGTTGACCACATGAAGTGAATTTCTTTGGTCATGGTCAGTGACAAATGCATACTTTGGTTGCTCACTGTGCATGGTAGCCACACTGTGCCACAACATATTGAAGGTATTTGTACTTGCTAGTCGATAACTAGTATTCACAAACCATTATCTTCCACTCTGGCCATTTGTGACTCGTGTTATGGGCTGTCAACGTTTACCACACAAAGTGACATTCTTTGGTCATGGTCAGTGATATATGCCCAATTTGCTTGGTCATCGTGCATGGTACCCACACCGTGCCACATTGTATTGAAGGTCATTGTGCTTGCTAGTTGATACCTGGTGTCTTCAAACCATTGTTTCCCCCTCTGACCAGTTGTGACTCATATTATGAGTTGTGAATGTTTACCACACATGGCGGATTTCTTTGGTCAAAGGCAGTACATGTGTCTACTTTGGTCGGTCATTGTGCATGGTAGCCACACAGTGCTACTACCGATAGAAGGTCGTTGTACTCGCTAGTTGATAACTGATATTCCCAGACCATTGTTTTGCCCTCCGACCGTTTGTGGCTCGGGTTATGGTTGGTGAACGTTGACCACCCACATTGAAATGCTTTGGTCATGGTGAGTGACATATGCCTCGTTTGGTTGTTTGGTGTGCATAGTAGCCACACCGTGCCACTACGTATTGACGTTCTTTGTCCTTTCTAGTAGGTACACAGGGTTCCCAAACCATTGTCTCTCCCTCAAACCATTTGTGAATCGTGTTATGAGTTATCAATGTTGACCACACATAGTGGACTTCTTTGGTCATAGTCAGTGACGTATGCATCCTTTGGTTGGTCACTGTGCACGCTAACCACACCGTGCCACTACTTCTTGAAGATCTTTGTACTTGCTAGTTGATAAATAGTGATCCCAACCCATTGTTTCCTCCTCTGACCATTTGTGACTCGTGTTATGAGTTTCCAAAATTGACCACACACTGTGAAATTCTTTTGGTCATGGTTAGTGACATATACCTACTTTGGTTTGTCACTATACATGGTTACCATGCCGTGAAACTACGTATTGAAGGTCTTTGTGCTTTCTAGTTGATAGTTAGTCTTCCCAAACCATTGTTATCCCCTCTAACTATCTGTTACTCGTGTTGTGAGTTGTCAACATTGACCACATGAAGTGAAACTCTTTGGTCATGGTCAGTGACACATGCATACTTTGGTTGGTCACTTTGCATTATAGCCACACTGTGTCACTACATATGGAAGGTATTTGTACTTGCTAGTCGATAACTAGTATTCACAAACCAATATCTTCCCCTCTGAACACTTCTGACTCGTGTTATGAGTTGTCAATGTTCACCACACATAGTGACATTCTTTGGTCATGGTCAATGACATATGCCTACTTTGGTTGGTCATCGTGCTGGGTATCCACACCGTGCAACAACCAATTGGAGGTCCTTGTACTTGCTAGTTGATACCTGGTGTTCCCAACCCATTTTTCCCCCTCTGACCATTTGTGACTTGTATTATGAGTTGTCAACGTTGACCACACACAACAGATTTCTTTGGTCAAAGGCAGTACATATGCCTACTTTGGTCGGTCATTGTGCATGGTAGCCACACCGTGCTACTACTGATTGAAGGTTGTTGTACTTGCTAGTTGAGAACTGATGTTCCCAGACCATTGTTTCCCCCTCTGACCGTTTGTGACTTGTGTTATCGTTGCTGAATGTTGACCACCCATATTGAAATTCTTTGGTCATGGTCAGTGACATATGCCTTGTTTGGTTGTTTGGTGTGCATAGTAGCCACACCGTGCCGCTGCGTATTCAAGTTCTTTGTCCTTTCTAGTCGATACATAGGGTTCACAAACCATTGTCTCTCCCTCTGACCATTTGTGACTCGTGTTATGAGTTGTCAATGTTGATCACACATAGTGGAATTCTTCGGTCATAGTCAGTGACACATGCATCCTTTGGTTGGTCACTGTGCGTGCTAGCCACACCGTGCCACTACGTGTTGAAGGTCTTTGTACTTGCTAGCTGAAAAGTAGTGTTCCAAACCCATTGTTTCCCGTTCTGACCATTTGTGACTCGTGTTATGAGTTCTCAACGTTGACCATACACTGTGAATTGCTTATCGTCATGGTAGTGACATATGCCTACTATGGTTTGTCACTGTACATGGTTACCACGCCGTGTCACTACGTATTGAATTTCTTTGTGCTTTCTAGTTGATAGCTAGTCTTCCCAATCCATTGTTATCCCCTCTGACTATCTGTGAATTGTGTTGTGAGTTGTCAACATTGACCACATGAAGTGAAATTCTTTCGTCATGGTTAGTGACATATGCATACATTGGTTTGTCACTGTGCAGTGTAGCCACACTGTGCCACTACATATGGAAGGTATTTGTACTTGCTAGTCGATAACTTGTATTCACAAACCATTATCTTCCACACTGACCATTTGTGACTCGTGTTATGAGTTGTCAAAGTTTACCACACATAGTGACATTCTTTGGTCATGGTCAGTGACATATGCCTACTTTGGTTGGTCATTGTACATGGTATCCACATTGTGCCACAACTTATTGAAGGTCCTTGTGCTTGCTAGATGATACATGGTGTCCCCAAACCATTTTTCCCCATCTGACCATTTGTGACTCGTATTATGAGTTGTCAACGTTGACCACACACAGCGGATTTCTTTCGTCAAAGGCAGTACATATGCCTACTTTGGTCGGTCAGTGTGCATGGTAGCCACACCGTGCTACTACTGATTGAAGGTCGTTGTACTTGCTTGTTGAGAACTGATTCCCCCAGACCATTGTTTACCCCTCTGACAGTTTGTGAGTCGTGCTATGGTTCGTGAACGTTGACCACCCATATTGAAATGCTTTGGTCATGGTCAGTGACATATGCCTAGTTTGGTTGTTTGGTGTGCATAGTAGCCACATCTTGCCACTACGTATTGAAGTTCTTAGTCCTTTCTAGTCAATACATAGGGTTCCTGAACCATTGTCTCTCCCTCTGACCATTTGTGACTCGTGTTATGAGTTGTAAATGTTGACCACACATAGTGGACTTCTTCGGTCATAGTCAGTGACGTTTGCATGCATTGGTTGGTCACTGTGCACGCTATCCACACCGTGCCACTACTTGTTGAAGTTCTTTGTACTTGATAGTTGATAACTAGTGTTCCCAACCCATTGTTTCCCCTTCTGACCATTTGTGACTCGTGTTATGGGTTGTGAACGTTGACCACCCGTATTGAAATCAATTGGTCATGGTCAGTGACATATGCCTAGTTTGGATTGTCAATGTACACGGTTACCACGCCGTGTCACTACGTATTGAAGGTCTTTCTGCTTTCTAGTTGATAGCTAGTCTTCCCAAACCATTGTTATCCCATCAGACTAGCTGTGACTCGTGTTGTGAGTTGTCAACGTTGATCATATGAAGTGAAATTCTTTGGTCATGTTCAGTGACATATGCATAATTTGGTTGGTCATTGTGCATTGTACCTACGCTGTGCCACTACATATTGAAGGTATTTGTTTTACATATTGCCCCGTGCCATGCCCTGGAGTTGCCGTTTTCATGGCGATGGCTACAGCTCCTTGTATAGTGCATGTTTGTATGCATGGATGAATGTTTCTGAAACTAGAGGATAAGCTGGACCAGCTGCAATTTGAATCGCAGCAATCGGCTACGAATTGAGGGATTTATGGTCCGTCCAATTTGGGAGGTGGTGCTGGCCGTCCGGGTTTGGACGGCAGACTTCGAACAGGCTGGAAAATTGATCTGGCGGTGACGAGTTCGACTCCCATCATGCACACCATGGCGGAGGCGCCCCTTGGGGGATGCTAGCAGAAATATCACATGGTTCATTGGAGCCATGTGTGCTTTGGAATGGCGGTCTGATGCTTCATTGGGGTCCAGGGCGCTTCGGGCGCCCGTCACTCACGCTAGTACTCTGTCAGGGACAGAGACTCAATGATGCACTCCGAATCCCGTATCGGGCGCTACGGTAGTCCAAATCGCACGCGGTTTAGTGCGTTGGAAAGCTTGTGACTAGCACTATAACTTGCCTGGTCCGTGTCCAGTTATAAACTCTACATTGATCCCTAGCCCTTTGAACTTTGGGTGTTGCTGAATTCCGTCAGAACCCGGCTCACATAGTGTGTGGCGACCAGAAAGTACACACTTCGTCTAAGACTGCCGCCCAAAAGAGTTGTGAACCGCAGGAAGTGGTCAGGCCACGTTGGAACCACATTTCCAACAAAGGGTTATGGGCCCATAGCCCTGACCGGTCCCAAACGTTCACGGCTTCCGCGGCGGACAGGAGGAGCGTCTCGAACAACCTCGCTGTCAACGTCTGACGACCCAGGTAGCAGAAGCGCAACATGGCACTGAGAACGGAGTCGCATCTGATCCAGAAGTATGCGGGTGGCCCTGGCTTTGGGCTGTGGAGGTGGCACTTTGAGATCTACCTCGCACACAAGGGGCTACTCGATGTGATGAAGGGCACGGAGGTTCTCGACGAGAAGAATACGACAGACGAAGAGAAGCAGGCCTTTGCAAAGAAAAACACCGAGACGCTCATGCTCTTGCTGTCGGCTACTGCCGAGAACTAGTGGGGCTACTTCCAAGGCAGCGCATTGGCTGCCGAGGCATGGCAAAATATTTGCACCATCCATCAATTGATGTCGCTTGCAAACCGGATCTTCGCGATGAAGCGGCTTCTAATGGTGAGGATCGAGGAGGGAGAGGACATTCTCGCCGCCATGCAGCAGATTGAGTCGATCGCCTCGAAATGTAACGATGTGGGGTGGAAGGTCGACTCAACTACAGGCGATGGCTCTCCTCATGGCTCTACCTGACAGTTGGATCCCCCTCATTACAGTCCTCGGTGGATGGGTGGAGGACAAGCTGACCTATGGCGCAGTCGCCGAGTATATCCGCAACGAGGCGTAACGTCGTAGTGGCGGCGAGGCCTCGTTGTCCTTGTTGGCCCTGGTCACCAAAACGCGTGGTGGCGGCAGTGGCGGCAAGGGAGGCAGCAGAAAGGGTGGCGGCAAGAAGGGCGTCAAGAAAGGTGCGTGCCACAATTGTGGCAAGGAGGGCCATTGGGCCCGTGAGTGTCCACATGAGGCAAAAGCCGATGGCAAGGACGCCAAAGGCAAGAAGGCGCTCCTCAACTGCACCACAAACCACAACCTCAAAGGGGCCAACAGGCGGTGCCTGGATTCCGGCACCGAGGAGCACACCCAAGTCGAGCAGGTGGGATTCGTCCGCTACACAAATTCTGCCAAGTCTATGGTGGTCGCAAACGACAAAGTCGAGCCGGCAGCCGGCCAAGGAGACGTTGAGGTGTACGTGGAGATGAACGGTAAAAAGATGTTGCGTGTCATCCATGATGTGCAACGTGTCCCCGGCCTGGCTGAAATTCTAAGTGTTAGTCGCTTGACGGATAAGGGACATGAGGTGCTCTTCCGCAGGAAAGGCACAGTGGTGTGCATGGACGACGACGGCGAAGTCGTGCTGGAGGCAAAGCGCGAGGGCGGTCTCTACATCGTGGAGAAAAAGGTGATCTCCGCAGCAGCTGACGCAGCAGATTTGCAAGAACGTGCCATCAACTTGGCCAAAGGAGAGGGAGCTGATCTGGAGCTCTGGCACCGGCGGTTGGGGCATTCGTCGCCCGCAATCGTGAAGGAGATGGTGAAGCGCGACATGGTCCGCGGCCTCGACATCACCGGTGCAATAGACGCAGTACCAGATGCAGCAGCGCACAAAAAGTGCGAGCCTTGTATTTTGGGTAAGGCGAGGCGCAAGCCGTTCAACGAGAACGTGGGGCACACCCATGACCTTCTGGGGATCGTGCACAGCGATGTGTGCGGACCGTTCAAAACGACGTCAAAAGGCGGCGCACGGTATTTTGTCACCTTCATAGATGACTGTAGCAGAAAACTCTACGTGTACTTCATGCAGCGAAAGGGCATAGTGCTGGACCGGCTGAAGGACTATGTCACCGCAGTGGAGAGGCAGACAGGCCGCAAGGTCAGAGCGCTACGCAGCGACAATGGCGGAGAGTACGTGGGCTACACTGAGTGGCTGAAGGAGCATGGCATTAAGTGGGAGCACACAAATCCCTACTCGCCACAATCTAATGGCGTGGCGGAGCGAGCAAACCAGACGCTGCTCAACATGGTGCGTACGATGCTCGTGGACGCGGGATTGCCGCGGAGCTTCTGGGCGGAAGCGGTGCGTACGGCAGGCTACACCATCAACCTGACCCCGACGGCGGTGCTTAAGGGGAAAAGCGGCTGGAAGACGCCGCAGGAGGTATGGAGCGGGCGCAAGCCAGGTGTGGCGTACCTGAAGGTCTTCGGGTGCAAGGCGCACGCGATGGTGCATGCGGCATAACAGCGCGATGGAAAACTAGACCCACGCGCCAAACCGTGTCTCTTCCTTGGCTACGGGAGTGTGCTTAAGGCGTACCGGCTCTACGACGTGAGCAAGGAGGAGATCTTCAGCAGCCGTGATGTTGAGTTCGACGAGCATCAGACCTACAGCAGCAGCAGTAGTGACATCGGCGAGGTGGACTCTCCGAAGCAGGGGGGATGGTTCCACCTCCTAACCAATGAGGAGGAGCCGGCGGACGCCGACACTGACAAAGAGTAGTCAGAGAGTGACGGTGCTGGGGTGCAGCAGGGCGGAGGTGTAGACGCAGGTGTCGCAGAGGCACAGGACGCAACAGCCGAAGCAAAGAAAGCCAAGGACGCAAAAGGGGCTGTCGAGGAGCAGCAACAGGACCAGCCACCGGCGTCACCAAAATCACCACGACGCAGCCGAAGGCAGCGAAATGCGGCAAAACGGTATGATGCAACAACGGGCAGCTGGACGGGCATGGCGCGGTGCATGATGGCAGCCATAGCGGAGCCGAAACCGTGCAAGAGGCGCTTGCACGACCTGGAGCGGAGCAGTGGGACGCAGATATCAAGTCAGAGCTTGCATCCATTGCCGAGAACGACACTTGGGAGCTCGTGGATTGGCCAAAAGATGCCAAGGTCATCGGCTCCAAGTGGGCCTTCAAAACGAAGTACAACAAGGAGGGTACAGTGGAGAAGTACAAAGCGCGGCTGGTGGCAAAGGGGGTTGCACAGCGCAAGGGCGAGCACTACGACGAGACGTTTGCCCCCGTCGCCAAGTTCACGAGCATCCAGGCGATCCTCGCAGTGGCAGCTGCCAAGGACATGGAGCTGCACCAAATGGACGTGAAAACTGCGTTCCTACACGGCGTTCTCGACAAGGAGATCTTCATGGAGGTGCCGGAGGGGGTGGACGCGCCGGAGGGCAATGTGTGCAAATTACGCAAGTCCTTGTACGGTTTAAAAATATCGCCAAGGTGCTGGTACCAGCAGATGGCTGGATACATGGCGCAGCTTGGCTTCAAGCGCTGTGAATCTGATCACAGTGTGTACGTGCGGCGCAACAACCAGCTCCATCAGACCGTCGCACTCTATGTGGATGACCTGATTTTGTGTGCATCTGACTTGCAGGCTCTACAGCAACCGAAAGAGCTGCTGAGCAGCAGATTTCAGATGTCCAACATGGGGGAGTTGGAGTACTATCTTGGGGTGAGCATAACGCGAAACCGGAGGGCGCGCACTCTTGAGCTGGGGCAGGTCAAGTACGTTGCCAAAGTGCTGAAGCGGTACGGCATGGAGGACTGCAAACCGGTTGGCAGTCCGGTCTCCACAACGTGTGACCTCAGCGCGACAATGTCGCCGTAAACAAGAGAAGAGCGGGAGGACATGGCGGGGGTGCTGTACCAATCTGCGGTGGGCAGCCTCATGTACGCCATGGTGGCGACTCGACCGGACCTTGCCTATGCGGTGGGTCAAGTGAACAGGTACGTGGCCGATCCAGGGCCACTACACTGACAGGCGGTCAAGCGCATCCTCCCCTACCTGCATGCGACGCGGCACGCGTGCCTGAGGTTCGATGGCAAGGGGGGGGACCGACCCCTTGCGCCTGGTCTGCTACACGGATGCAGACTACGCCGGCGACATGGACAAGCGGAAGTCCACCTCTGGCTACATTTTTGTCCTCGCAAGTGCAGCGGTCTCGTGGTACAGCAGAAAAATGGACTGCGTCGTCACCTCCACAGTGGAAGCAGAGTACATCGGGTTGGCTGAAGCGGTCAAGGAGGTGGTGTGGCTCCGCAGGTTATTGGACGAGCTCGGCGTCCTGCAACAGGAGCCTACGGTGGTACGAGAGGAAAACACCGGTTCTATCTCGCTGATCAACAACCCGACGCAGCACAGGAGGACGAAACACATTGACGTGCGCTACCACTATGCACGCGACATGGTCCAAAAGGGACAGGTTGTGCTACAACATTGTAGTACAACGCCTATGCTCGCAGATTGCTTGACCAATGCGCAGCCCAGAGATTGGCATGTCCTCAGTGTGGCGGGCCTTGGGCTTACGGGCTATGATGGGCTCAAGAGCACTATGGAAGACGAGCAGGAGTGAGCAGGGAGACATCCGGCATGGCAGGAGCAAGGGGTAGATCGTTACATATTGCCCCGTGCCATGCCCTGTAGTTGCCGTTTTCAGGGTGATGGCTCCAGATCCTTGTACAGTGCATTTTTGCATGCATGGGAGAATGTTTCAGAAATTAGAGGACAAGATGACCCAGCTGCAATTTCAATCGCAGCAATCGGCTAAGAATTGAGGGATTTATGGTCCGTCAAAGTTGGGAGGTGGTGCTGGCCGTCCGGGTTTGGACGGCAAACTTGGAACCGGCCAAAAAATTGATCTGGCGGTGACCAGTTCGACTCCCACCACGCACACCATAGCCAAGGCGCCCCTTGGGGGATGCTAGCAGCAATATCCCATGGTTCATTGGAGCCATGTGCGCTTTGGAATGGCGGTCTGATGCTTCATTGGGGTCCAGGGCGCTTCGGGCGCCCGTCACTCACGCTAGTGCTCTGTCAGGGACAGAGACTCAATGATGCACTCCGAATCATGTATCGGGCACTACGGTTGTCCAAATTGCACGCCGTTTGGTGCATTGGAAAGCTTGTGACTAGCNCTCCCACCACGCATAACATAAACAAGGCGCCCCTTGGGGGATGCTAGCAGCAATATCCCATGGTTCATTGGAGCCATGTGCGCTTTGGAATGGCGGTCTGATGCTTCATTGGGGTCCAGGGCGCTTCGGGCGCCCGTCACTCACGCTAGTGCTCTGTCAGGGACAGAGACTCAATGATGCACTCCGAATCATGTATCGGGCACTACGGTTGTCCAAATCACACGCCGTTTGGTGCGTTGGGAAACTTGTGACTAGCACTGTAACTTTGCTGACGTGGTCTGTGTCCAGTGGTCCACTAAAAATTGATCCCCAGCCCTTCGAACTTTGGGTGTTGCTGAATTCCGTCAGAACCCTGCTTACATAGTGTGTGGCGACCAGAAAGCACACACTTATGAGACTGCCGCCCAAAAGAGTTGTGAACCTCAAGATGTGGTCAGGCCACATTGTAACCAAATTTCCAACACTTTTTACTTGCTAGTCGATAACTAGTATTCACAAACCATTATCTTCCACTCTGACCATTTGTGACTCGTGTTATGAGTTGTCAAAGTTTACAACACATTGTGACATTCTTTGGTCATGATCAGTGACATATGCCTACTTTGGTTGGTCATCGTGCATGGTATCCACACCGTGACACAAAGTATTGAAGGTCCTTGTGCTTTCTAGTTGAAACCTGGTGTTCCCAAACCATTGTTTCCCCCTCTGGCCATTTCTGACTCGTATTATGAGTTGTCAACGTTGACGACACACTGCGGATTTCTTTGGTCGAAGGCACTACAGATGCCCACTTTGGTCGGTGAGTGTGCATGGTAGCCACACCGTGCTACTACTGATTGAAGGTTGTTGTACTTGCTAGTTGAGACCTGATACTCCCAGACCATTGTTTCCCCCTCTGACTGTTTGTGACTCGTGTTATGGTTGGTGAACGTTGACCACCCATATTGAAATTCTTTGGTCATGGTCAGTGACATATGCCTAGTTTGGTTGTTTGGTGTGCATAGTAGCCACACCGTGCTACTACTGATTGAAGGTTGTTGTACTTGCTAGTTGAGACCTGATACTCCCAGGCCATTGTTTCCCCCTCTGACTGTTTGTGACTCGTGTTATGGTTGGTGAACGTTGACCACCCATATTGAAATTCTTTGGTCATGGTCAGTGACATATGCCTAGTTTGGTTGTTTGGTGTGCATAGTAGCCACACCGTGCCACTACGTATTGAAGTTCTTAGTCCTTTCTAGTTGATACGTGGGGTTCCCAAACCATTGTCTTTCCCTCTGCCCATTTGTAACTCGTGTTATGAGTTGTCAATATTGACCACACACTGTCGTCTTCTTCGGTCATAGTCAGCGACGTATGCATCCTTTGGTTGGTCACTGTGCAGGCTTTCCACACCGTGCCACTACTTGTTGAAGGTCTTTGTATTGATAGTTGATAAGTAGAGTTCCCAACCCATTGTTTCCCCCTCTGACCATTTGTGACTCGTGTTATGGGTTGTTAACGTTGACCACCCATATTGAAATCAATTGGTCATGTTCAGTGACATATGACTAGTTTGGTTTGTCATTCTACATGGTTACCACGCCGTGTCACTACATATTTAAGATGTTTCTGCTTTCTAGTTGATAGCTAGTCTTCCCAAATCATTGTTACCCCCTCAGACTATCTGTGACTCGTGTTATGAGTTGTCAACGCTGATCATATGAAGTGAAATTCTTTGGTAATGGTCAGTGGCATATGCATACTTTAGTTGGTCACTGTGCATTGTAGCCACACTGTTCCACTACGTATTGAAGGTATTTGTAATTGCTAGTCGATAAGTATTATTCAAAAACCATTTTCTTCCACTCTGACCATTTGTGACTCGTGTTATGAGTGGTCAAAGTTTACCACAGATAGTGACATTCGTTGGTCATGGTCAGTGACATATGCCTATTTTGTTCGGTCATTGTGCATGGTCGCCATACCTTGCTACTACTGATTGAAGGTCGTTGTACTTGCTAGTTGATAAATAGTGTTCCCAACCGATTGTTCCCCCCTTTGATCATTGGTGACTCATGTTATGAGTTTCCAATGTTGACCACACACTGTAAAATTATTTTGGTCATGGGTAGTGACATATGCCTCCTTTGCTTTGTCACTGTACATTGTTACCACACCGTGTCACTACGTATTGAATGTCTTTGTGCTTTCTAGTTGATAGCTAGTCTTCCCAAACCATAATTACCCCCTCTGACCATCCGTGACTCGTGTTGTGAGTTTTCAACATTGACCACACGAAGTGAAATTATTTGGTCATGGTCAGTGTTATATGCATAGTTTGGTTGGTCACTGTGTACTGTATCCACAATGTGCCACTACATATGGAAGGTATTTGTACTTGCTAGTTGATAAATATTATTCACAGACCATTATCTTCCACTCTAACCATTTGTGACTCGTGTTATGAGTTGTCAAAGTTTACCACACATAGTGACATTCTTTGGTGATGTTTAGTGACATCTGCCTACTTTGGTTGGTCATCGTGCATGGTATCCACACCATGCCACAACTTATTGAAGGTCCTTGTGCTTGCTAGTTGATACACGGTGTTCCCAAACCATTGTTTCCCCCTCTGACCATTTGTGACTCGTATTGTGAGTTGTCAACGTTGACTACACACAGCGGATTTCTTTGGTAAAAGGCAATACATATGCCTACTTTGGTCGGTCTGTGTGCACGGTAGCCACACCGTGCTACTACTGATTGAAGGTCGTTGTACTTTCTAGCTGATAACTGATATGCCCATACCATTGTTTCCCCCTCTGACTGTTTGTGACGAGTGTTATGGTTGGTTAACGTTGACCACCCATATTGAAATTCTTTGGTCATGGTTAGTGACATCTGCCTATTTTGGATGTCTGGTGTGCATAGCAGCCACACCGTGCCGCTACCTGTTGAAGTTCTTTGTCCTTTCTAGTCGATACATAGGGTTCCCAAACCATTCTCTCCCTCTGACCATTTGTGACTTGTGTTATGAGTTGTCAATGTTGACCACACATAGTGGACTTCTTCGGTCATAGTCCGTGACGTATGCATCCTCTGGTTGGTCACTTTACACGCTAGCCACACTGTGCCACTACTTGTTGAAGGTATTTGTACTTGCTAGTTGATATATAGTTTTCCCAGCCCATTGTTTCCCCCTCTGACCATTGGTGACTCGTGTTATGAGTTTTCAATGTTGACTACACACTGTGAAATTACTTTGGTCATGGGTAGTGACATATGCCTACTTTGGTTTGTCACTGTACATGGTTACCACACCGTGTCACTACGTATTGAATGTCTTTGTGCTTTCTAGTTGATAGCTAGTCTATCCAAACCATTGTCATCCCCTTGTGACTCGTGTTGTGAGTTGTCAACATTGACCACATGAAGTGAAATTCTTTGGACATGGTAAGTGTTATTTGCATAACGTGGTTGGTCAATGTGCACTGTAGCCACACTCTGCCACCACATATGGCAGGTATTTGTACTTGCTAGTCGATAACTAGTATTCACAAACCATTATCTTCCACTCTGACCATTTGTGACTTGTGTTATGAGATGTCAAAGTTTACCACCCATAGTGTCAATCTTTTGTCATGGTCCGTGACATATGCCTACTTTGGTTGGTCATCGTGCATGGTATCCACACCGTGCCACAAATTATTGATGGTCCTTGAGCTTGCTAGTTGATGCCTGGTCTTCCCAACCCATTGTTTCCCCCTCTTAAAATTTGTGACTCGTATTATGAGTTGTCAACGTTGACCAGACACAGCGGATTTCCCGTCAAAGGCAGTACATATCCCCCCTCAGACTGTTTGTACATATTGCTGATTGAATGTCGTTGTACTTGCTAGTTGATAACTGATATGCCCAGACCATTGTTTCCCCCTCAGACTGTTTGTGGCTCGTGTTATGGTTGGTGAACGTTGACCACCCATATTGAAATTCATTGGTCATGGTCAGTGACATATGCCTAGTTTGGTTGGTTGGTGTGCTCAGTAGCCACACTGTGCCACTACGTATTGACATTCCTTGTCGTTTCTAGTCAATGCATATGGTTCCCAACCCATTGTCTCTCCCTCTGACCATTTGTGACTCGTGTTATGAGTTGTCAATGTTGACCACACAAAGTGGACTTCTTCGGTTGTATTCAGTGACATATGCATCATTTGGTTGGTCACTGTGCACGCTAGCCACACCGTGCCACTACGTGTTGAAGGTCTTTGTACTTGCTATTTGATAAGTAGTGTTCCCAACCCATTGTTTCCCCCTCTGACCATTTGTGACTCGTGTTATGGGCTGTGAACGTTGACCACCCATATTGAAATTATTTGGTCATGGTCAGAGACATGTGCCTAGTTTGGTTTGTCACTGTACTTGGTTACCACGCCGTGTCACTACGTATTGAAGGTCTTTGTGCTTTCTAGTTGATAGCTAGTCTTCCCAAACCATTGTTACCCTCCTCTGACTATCTGTGACGCGTGTTGTGAGTGGTCAACGTTGACCACATGAAGTTAAATGATTTGGTCATGGTTAGTGACATATGCATACTTTGGTTGGTCACTGTGCATGGTAGCCACACTGTGCCACCACACATTGAAGGTATTTGTACTTGCTAGTTGATAAATAGTATTCACAAACCATTATCTTCCACTCTGACCATTTGTGACTCGTGTTATGCGTTGTCAACGTTTACCACACATAGTGACACTATTTGGTCATGGTTAGTGACATATGCCTACCTTGGTTGATCATCGTGCATGGTATACACACCGTGCCAGAACTTCTTGATAGTCCTTGTGCTTGCTAGTTGATGCCTGGTGTTCCCAAACCATTGTTTCCCCCTCTGACCATTTGTGACTCGTATCAGGAGTTGTTAACGTTGACCACACACAACGGATTTATTTTGTCAAATGCAGTACATATGCCTACTTTGGTTGGTCATTGTGCACGGTACCCACACCGTGCTACTACTGATTGAAGGTCGTTGTACTTTATAGTTGAAAACGGATATTCCCATACCATTGTTTCCCCCTCTGACCGTTTGTGGCTCGTGTTATGGTTGGTGAACGTTGACCACCCATATTGAAATTCTTTTGTCATGATCAGTGACATGTGCCTAGTTTGGGTGTTTGGTGTGCATATTAGCCACACAGTGCCACTACGTTTCGAATTTCTTTGTCCGTTGTAGTCGATACATAGGAATTCCAAACCATTGTCTCTCCCTCTGACCATTTGTGACTCATGTTATGAGTTGTCAATGTTGACCATACATACTGGACTTCTTCGGTCATAGTCAGTGACGTATGCATCCTTTGGTTGGTCACCCTGCATGATAGCCACACCGTGCCACTACTTGTTGAAGGTCTTTGTACTTGCTACTTGATACCTGGTGTTCCCAAACCATTGTTTCCCCCTCTGACCATTTGTGAATCGCATGTTGAGTTGTCAACGTTGACCACACACAGCGGATTTCTTTGGTCAAATGCAGTACCTATGCCTACTGTGGTTTGTCATCGTGCATGGCAGCCACAGCTTGCTACTACTGGTTGAATGTCATTGTACTTGCTAGTTGAGAACTGATATTCCCAGACCATTGTTTTCCCCTCTGAATGTTTGCAACTCGTGTTATGGTAGGTGAGAGTTGACCACCCATATTGAAATTCTTTGGTCATGGTCAGTCACATATGCCTGGTTTGGTTGTTTGGTGTGCCTAGTAGCCACACCGTGCCACTACGTATTGAAGTTGTGTGTCCTTTCTAGTCGATACATAGGGTTCCCAAACCATTGTCTCTCCCTCACACCATTTGTGACTCGTGTTATGAGTTGTCAATGTTGACAACACATAGTGGACTTCTTCGGTCATAGTCAGTGACGTATGCATCCTTTGGTTTGTCACTGTTCATGCTAGCCACATTGTGCCACTACTTGTCAAAGTTCTTTGTACTTGCTAGTTGATAACTAGAGTTCCCAGCCTATTGTTTCCCTCTCTGACCATTTGTTACGCGTGTTATGAGGTTTCAACGTTGACCACACACAGTGAAATTCTTTTGGTCATGGTTAGTGACATATGCCTACTTTGGTTTGTCACTGTACATGGTTACCACGCCGTGTCACTACGCATTGGAGTTCTTTGTTCTTTATAGTTGATAGCTAGTGTTCCCAAACCATTGCTATCCCCCTCTAACTATCCATGACTCGTGTTGTGGGTTGTCAACGTTGACCACATGAAGTAAAGTTTGTTGGTCATGGTCAGTGACATATGCATACTTTGGTTGGTCACTGTGCGTTGTAGCCACACTGTGCCACTACATATTGAAGGTATTTGTACTTGCTAGTCCATAACAAGTATTCAAAAACCATTATCTTCCACTCTGACCATTTGTGACTCCTGTTATTAGTTTTCAACGTTTACCACACATAATGACATTCTTTGGTCCTGGTCAGTGACATATGCCTACTTTGACTGGTCATCGTTTATGGTATCCACACCGTTCCACAACGTATTGAAGGTTCTTGTGCTTGCTGGTTGATACCTGGTGTTCCCAAACCACTGTTTCCCCTGTGACAATTTGTGACTCGTATTATGAATTGTCAACGTTGACCACATACAGCGGATTTATTTGGTCAAAGGTAGTACATATGCCTACTTTGGTCGGTCATCATTCATTATAGCCACACCGTGCTACTACTGATTGAATGTCATTGTATTTGCTAGTTGAAAACTGATATTCTCGGACCATTGTTTCCCCCTCTGACTGTTTGTGACTCGTGTTATGGTTGGTGAACGTTGACCACCCATATTAAAATTCGTTGGCCATGGTCTGTGACATATGCCTGGTTTGGTTGTTTGGTCTGCATAGTAGCCACACCGAGCCACTATGTATTGAAGTTCTTTGTCCTTTCTAGTCAACACATATGGTTCCCAAACCATTCCCTCCATCTAACCATTTGTGACTCGTGTTATGAGTTGTCAATGTTGACCAGACATAGTGGACTTCTTCGGTCATAGTCAGTGACGTATTCATCCTTTGGTTGGTCACTGTGCACTCCAGCCATACGGTGCCACTACTTGTTGAAGGTCTTTGTACTTGCTAGTTGATAACTAGTGTTCCCAGCCCATTGTTTCCCTATCTGACCATTTGTGACTCGTGTTATGAGTTTTCAACGTTGACCACACACTGTGAAATTCTTTTGGTCATGGTCACTGACATATGCCTAGTTTGGTTTATCACTGTACGTGGTTACCACGCCATGTCACTACGTATTGAAGGTCTGTGTGCTTTCTAGTTGATAGCTAGTCTTCCCAAACCATTGTTCCCCCCCCTCTGACTATCTGTGACTCGTGTTGTGAGTTGTCAACGTTGACCACATGAATTGAAATTCTTTGGTCATGGTTAGTGACGTATGCATACTTTGGTTCGTCACTGTGCATGGTAGCCACACTGTGTCACTACATATTGAAGGTATTTCTACTTGCTAGTCGATAACTAGTATTCACCAACCGTTATCTTCCACTCTGACCATTTGTGACTCCTGTTATGAGTTGTCAACGTTTACCACACATAGTGATAATATTTCGTCATGGTCAGTGATATATGCCTACTTTGGTTGGTCATCGTGCATGGTATACACACCGTGCCACACCTTATTCAGGGTCCTTGTGCTTGCTACTTGATACCTGGTGTTCCCAAACCATTGTTTTCCCCTCTGACCATCTGTTACTCGTATTATGCGTTGTCAAGGTTGACCACACACAGGGGAGTTATTTTGTCAAAGGCAGTACATATGCCTATTTTAGTCGGTCATTGTGCATGGTAGCCACACCGTGCTACTACTGATTGAAGTTCATTGTACTTTCTGGTTGATATCCCATATTCCCAGACCATTGTTTCCCCCTCTCACCGTTTGTGACTCGTATTATAGTTGGTGAATGTTGACCACCCATATTGAAATTATTTGGTCATTGATAGTGACATGTGCCTAGTTTGGTTACTTGGTGTGCATAGTAGCCACATAGTGCCACTACGTATTGAAGTTCTATGTAATTTCTAATCAATAGATATGGTTTCCAAACCATTGTCTCTCCCTCTGACATTTGTGGCTCGTGTTATGAGTTGTCAATGTTGACCACACAGAGTGGACTTCTTCGGTCATAGTCGGTGAAGTATGCATCCTTTGGTTGGTCACTGTGCACAATAGCCACACCGTACCACTACTTGTTGAGGGTCTTTGTACTTGCTAGTTGATAAATAGTGTTCCCAGCCCATTGTTTCCCCCTCTGACCATTTGTGACTCATGTCATGAGTTCTCAACGTTTACAACACACTGTGAAATTCTTTTGGTAATGGTTAGTGACATAAGCCTACTTTAGTTTGTCACTGTACATGGTTACCACGCCGTGTCACTATGTATTGAAGGTATTTGTGCTTTCTAGTTGATGGATAGTCTTCCTAAACCATTGTTACCCCCTCTGACTATATGTGAATTGTGTTGTGAGTTGTCAACATTGACCACATGAAGTGAAGTCTTTTGGTCATGGTCAGTGAGATATGCATACTTTGGTTGGTCACTGTGCGTTGTAGCCACACTGTGCCACTACATATTGAAGGTATTTGTACTTTCTAGTTGATAACTAGTATTCAAAAACCATGATCTTCCACGCTGACCATTTGTGACTCGTGTTATGAGTTGTCAAAGGTTACCAAACATAGTGACATTTTTGGTCATACTCAGTGACATATGCCTACGTTCGTTGGTCATCCTGCATGGTATCCACACAGTGCCACAACTTATTGAAGGTCCTTGTGATTGCTAGTTGATACCTGGTATTCCCAGCCATTTTTTCCCCCTGTGACCATTTGTGACACGTATTATGATTTGTCAACGTTGAGCACACACAGCGGATCTCTTTGGTCAAAGGCTGTACATATGCCTACTTTGGTTTGTCATCGTGCATGGTAGCCACACCGTGCTACTGCTGATTGAATGTCGTTGTACTTGCTAGTTGAAAACTGATATTCCCAGACCATTGTTTCCCCCCCTCTGACCGTTTGTGACTCGTGTTATGTTTGGTGAACGTTGACCACCCACATTGAAATTATTTGGTCATGGTCACTGACATATGCCTGGTTTGGTTGTCTGATGTGCATAGTAACCACACCGTGCCACTACGTATTGAAGTTGTTTGTCCTTTCTAGTCGATACATATGGTTTTCAAACCATTGTCTCTCCCTCACACCAGTTGTGACTCGTGTTATGAGTTGTCAATGTTGACCACACATAGTGGACTTCTTCGGTCATAGTCAGTGACGTATGCATCCTTTGGTTTGTCACTGTGCATGCTAGCCACACCATGCCACTATTTGTTGAAGGTCTTTGTACTTGCTAGTTCATAACTAGTGTTCCCAGCATAGTTGTTCCCTCTCTGACCATTTGTTATCCGTGTTATGAGTTTTCAACGTTGACCACACACTGTGAAATTCTTTTGGTCATGGTCAGTGACATATGCCTAGGTTGGTTTGTCACTGTACATGGTTACCATGCTGTGTCACTATGTATTGAAGGTATTTGTGCGTTCTAGTTGATAGCTAGTCTTCCCAAACCATTGTTATCCCCCTCTGACTATGTGTGACTCGTGTTGTGAGTTGTCAACGTTGACCACATGAAGTAAAATTCTTTGGTCATGGTTAGGGACATATGCATATTTTGATTGGTCGCTGTGCATGGTAGCCACAATGTGCCACTACATATTGAATGTATAAGTACTTGCTAGTCGATAACTAGTATTCACAAACCATTTAATTCCACACTGACCATTTGTGACTCGTGCTATGAGTTGTCAAAGTTTACCACACATAGTGACATTCTTTGGTCATAGTCTGTGACATATGCCTACTTTGGTTGGTCATCGTGCATGGTATCCACACCATGCCACAACTTATTGAAGGTCCTTCTGCTTGCTAGTTGATACCTGGTATTCCCAAACCATAGTTTCCCCCGCTGAGCGTCTGTGACTTGTATTATGATTTGTCAACGTTGACCACACGCAGCGGATTCCTTTGGTCAAAGGCAGTACATATGCCTACTTTGAACGGTCATCGTAGAAGGTAGCTGCACAGTGCTACTACTTATTGAATGTCGTTGTACTTGCTAGTTGAGAACTGATATTCCCAGAGCATTGTTTCCCCCTCTGACCGTTTGTGGCTCGTTTTATGGTTGGTGAATGTTGACCACCCATAATGAAATTCTTTGGTCATGGTCAGTGACATATGCCTGGTTTGGTTGTTTGGTGTACATAGTAGCCATGCCGTGCCACTACGTATTGAAGTTGTTTGTCCTTTCTAGTCGATTCATAGGGTTCCCAAACCATTGTCTCTCCCTCACACCATTTGTGACTCGTGTTATGAAATGTCTATGTTGACCACACACAGTGGACATCTTCGGTCATAGTCAGTGACGTATGCATCCTTTGGTTTGTAGCTGTGCATGCTAGCCACACCGTGCCACTACTTGCTGAAGGTCTTTGTACTTGCTAGTTGATAGCTAGTGTTCACAGCCTTATGTTTCCCCCTTTGACCATTTGTGACTCGTGTTATGAGTTTTCAACGTTGACCACACACTGTGAAATTCTTTTGGTCATGATTAGTGACATATTCCTACTTTGGGTTGTCACTATACATGATTACCACACCGTGTCACTACGTATTGTAGGTCTTTAGTCTTTCTAGTTGATATCTAGTGTTCCCAAACCATTGTTACCCCCCTTTGACTATCTATCACTCGTGTTGTGAGTTGTCAACGGTGACCACATGAAGTGAAATTCGTTGGTCATGGTTAGTGACATATGCATTCTTTGGTTGGTCACTGTGCGTAGTAGCCACACTGTGCCAGTACACATTGAAGGTATTTGTACTTGCTAGTCGATAACTATTATTCACAAACCACTATCTTCCGCTCTGACCATTTGTGACTCGTGTTATGAGCTGTCAAAGTTTACCACACATAGTGACATTCTTTGGTCCTGGTCAGTGACATATGCCTGCTTTGGTTGGTGATCGTGCATGGTATCCACACCGTGCCACACGTATTGAAGGTCCTTGTGCTTGCTAGTTGATACCTGGTGTTCACGAACCATTGTTCCCCCCTCTGACCATTTGGGACTCGTATTATGGGTTGTCAATGTTGACTACACAAAGCGGATTTCTTTGGTCAAAGGTAGTACATATTCCTACTTTTGTTGGTCATTGTGCATGGCAGCCACACCATGCTTTTACTGATTGAATGTCGTTGTACTTGCTAGTTGAAAACTGATATTCTCAGACCATTGTTTCCCCCTCTGACCATTTGTGACTCGTGTTATGGTTGGTGAAGGTTGACCACCCATATTGAAATTCTTTGGTCATGGTCAATGACATATGTCTGGCTTGGTTGTTTGGTGTGCATAGTAGCCACACTGTGCCACTAGGTATCGAAGTTCTTGGTCCTTTCTAATCAATTCATAGGGTTCCCAAACCATTGTTTCTCCCTCTGACCACTTGTGACTCGTGTTATGAGTTGTCAACGTTGACCACACAGAGTGGACTTATTCGGTCATAGTCAGTGACGTATGCATCCATTGATTGGTCACTGTGCACGCTACCCACACAATGCCACTACTTGTTGAATGTCTCTGTACTTGCTAGTTGATAGCTACTGTTCCCAATCCATTGTTTCCCCCTCTGACCATTTGTGACTCGTGTTATGAGTTTTCAACGTTGACCACACACTGTGAAATCTTTTGGTAATGGTCGGTGACATTTGCCTACTTTGGTTGGTCATTGTACATGGTTACCATGCCGTGTCACTATGTATTAAAGGTCTTTGTGCTTTCTAGGTGATAGCTAGCCTTCCCAACCCATTGTTACCCCCGCTGACTATCTATGACTCGTGTCGTGAGTTGTCAATGTTGACCACATGAAGTGGAATTCTTTGGTCGTGGTCAGTGACATATGCATACTTTGGTTGGTCACTGTGCATTGTAGCCACACTGTTCCACTACATATGGAAGGTATTTGTACTTGCTAGTCGATAACTAGTATTCACAAACCATTATCTTCCACTCTGACCATTTGTGACTCGTGGTATGAGTTGTCAACGTTTACCACACCTAGTGACATTCTTTGGTAATGGTCAGTGACATATGCCTACTTTGGTTGGTCATCGTACACGGTATCCACACTGTGCCACGACGTAATGAAGGTCCTTGTGCATGTTTGTTGATACCTGGTGTTCCCAAACCATTGTTTCACCCCTCTGACCATTTGTGACTCGTATGATGACTTGTCAACGTTGACCACACACAGCGGATTTCTTTGCTCAAAGGCAGTACATATGCCTACTTTGGTCGGTCATTGTACATGGTAGCCACACCGTGCTACTACTCGTTGAAGGTCGTTGTACTTGCTAATTGAAAAATGGTATTCACAGACCATTGTTTTCCCCTTTGACTGTTTGTGACTCGTGTTATGGTTGGTGAACGCTGACCATCCATATTGATATTCTTTGGCCATGGTCAGTGACATATGCCTAGTTTGGTTTTTTGGTGTACATAGTAGCCACACCGTGCCACTACGTATTGAAGTTCTTTGTCCTTTCTAGTTGATACATAGGGTTCCCAAATCATTGTCTCTCCCTCTGACCATTTGTGACTCGGGTTATGAGTTGTCAATGTTGACCACGCATAGTGGACTTCTTCGGTCATAGTCAGTGACGTATGCATCCTTTGATTGGTCACTGTGCACGCTAGCCACACCGTGCCACTACTTGTTCAAGGTCTTTTTACTTGCTAGTTGATAACTAGTGTTTCCAAGCCATTGTTTCCCCCTCTGACCACTTGTGACTCGTGTTATCAGTTTTCAGCGTTGATCACATACTGTGAAATTCTTTTGGTCATGTTCGGTGACATATGCCTACTTTGGTTGGTCATTGTACATGGTTACCATTCCGTGTCACAGCGTATTGAAGGTCTTTGTGCTTTCTAGTTGATAGCTATTCTTCCCAAACCATTGTTACCCCCTCTGACTATCTATAACTCGTGTTGTGCATTATCAACGTTGACCACATGAAGTGAAATTCTTTGGTCATGGTCAGTGACATATGCTACTTTGGTTGGTCACTGTGCATTGTAGCCACACTCTGCCACTACATATGGAAGGTATTTGTACTTGCTATTCGATAACTAGTATTCACAAACCATTATCTTCCACTCTGACCATTCGTGATTCGTGTTATGAGTTGTCAACGATTACCACACCTAGTGACATTCTTTGGTAATGGTCAGTGAATTATGCTTACTTTGGTTGGTCAACGTGCATGGTATCCACACCGTGCCACAACGAATTGAAGGTCCTTGTGCTTGCTAGTTGATACCTGGTGTTCCCAAGCCATTGTTTCCCCATTTGACCATCTGTGACTCGTATTATGAGTTGTCAACGTTGACCCCACACAGGGAATTTGTTTCGTCAAAGGCAGTACATATGCCTACTTTGGTCGGTCATTGTGCATGGTAGCCACACCGTGCTACTAGTGATTACAGGTCGTTGTACTTGCTAGTTGATAACTGATATTCCCAGACCATTGTTTACCCCTCTGACCGTTTGTGACTCGTGTCATGGTTGGTGAACATTGACCATCCATATTGAACTTCCTTGGTCATGGTCAGTGACATATGCCTAGTTTGGTTATTTGGTGTGCATAATAGCCACACCGTGCCACTACATATTGATGTTCTTTGTCCTTTGTAGTCCATACATAGGGTTCCCGAACCATTGTCTCGGTTCTTGGTTAGTTTGGTTGTTTGGTGTACATAATAGCCACACCGTGCCACTACGTATTGAAATTTCTTGGTTCGTTGACCGGGCTTTGGTTTCTGTGATCCGGCTTTGGTTTATGTGATCCGGCTTTGGTTTGTATGACCCGGCTTTGGTTTCTGTGACCCGGCTTTGGTTTCTGTGACCCGGCTTTGGTTTCTATGACCCGGCTTTGGTTTATGTGACCCGGCTTTGGTTTATGTGACTTGGCTTTGGTTTCTGTTACCCGGATTTGGTTTCTGTGACCCGACTTTGGTTTCTCTGACCCGGCTTTGGTTTCTGTGATCCGGCTTTGGTTTTTGTGATCCGGCTTTCGTTTCTCTGACCTGGCTCTGGTTTCCGTGACTCGGCTTTGGTTTGTGTGACCCGGCTGTGCTTTCTGTGACCCGGCTTTGGTTTCTGTGACTCGGCTTTTGTTTCTGTGACCCGGCTTTGGTTTCTGTGATCCTGCTTTGGTTGCTGTGACCCGGCTTTGTTTTCTGTGACCCGGCTTTGGTTTCTATGACCTGGCTTTGGTTTCTGCGACCCGACTTTGGTTTCTGTGACCCGGCTTTGGTTAATGTGACCCGGCTTTGGTTATTGTGACCTAGCTTCGGTTTCTGTGATCCGGCTTTGGTTTCTGTGACCCGGCTTTGGTTAATGTGACCCGGCTTTGGTTATTGTGACCTAGCTTCGGTTTCTGTGATCCGGCTTTGGTTTCTGTGACCCGGCTTTGGTTAATGTGACCCGGCTTTGGTTATTGTGACCTAGCTTCGGTTTCTGTGATCCGGCTTTGGTTTCTGTGACCCGGCTTTGGTTGCTGTGACCCGGCTTTGGTTTCTGTGACCCGGCTTTAGTTTCTGTGACCCGGCTCTGGTTTTTGTGACTGGGTTTTGGTTTCTGTGACCCGGCCTTGGTTTTTGTGACCCAGCTTTGGTTTCTGTGACCCGGCTTTGGTTTCTATGAGCCGGCTTTGGTTCGTGTGACCCGGCTTTTGTTTCTGTGACCCGGCTTTGATTTCTATGACCCGGCTTTGGTTTTGTGACCCGGCTTTGGTTTTAATGACGTGGTTTTGGTTTCTGGGACCCGGCTTTGGTTTCTCTGAGCCGGCTTTGGTTTCTGTCACCTGGCCTTGGTTTCTGTGACCCCGCTTTGGTTTCTGTGACCTGGCTTTGGTTTCTGTGACCCGGCTTTGGTTCTGTCACGTGGCTTTGGTTGGTGTGACCCGGCTTATGTTTCTGTGATCCGGCTTTGGATTCTGTGACCCGGCTTTGGTTTATGTGACCCAGTTTTGGTTTCTATGACCGGGCTTTGGTTTATGTGCTCCGGTTTTCGTTCGTTGACCCGGCTTTGGTTTCTGTGACCCGGCTTTGGTTTCTATTATCCGGCTTTGGTTTCTATGACCCGGCTTTGGCTTCTGTGACCCGGCTTTGGTTTATGTGACCCGGCTTTGGTTTCTGTGACCCAGCTTTTGTTTCTGTGATCCGGCTTTCGTTTCTCTGACCTGGCTTTGGTTCCTGTGACACGACTTTGGTTTCTGTGACCCGGCTTTGCTTTCTATGACCCGGCTTTGGTTTCAATGACCTGGCTTTGGTTTCTGTGACCCAGCTTTGGTTTATGTGACCTGGCTTTGATTTTTGTGCCCGACTTTGGTTTTTGTGACCCGGCTTTGGTTTCTATGACCCGGCTTTGGTTACTGTGACCCAGCTTTGGTTACTGTGATCCAGCTTCGGTTTATGTGATTTGGCTTTGGTTTCTGTGACCTGGCTTTGGTTTTTGTGGCCAGGCTTTGGTTTCTGTGACCCGGCTTTGGTTTGTGTGACCCGTCTCTGGTTTCTGTGATCCGGCTTTGGTTTACGTGACCGGGCTTTGGTTTCCGTGACCCGGCTTTGGCTTTCGTGACCTGGCTTTGGTTTCTGTGACCCGGCTTTGTTTTCTGTGTCCCGGCTTTGCTGTCTGTGACCCGGCTTTGGTCTCTGTGACCCGGCTTTGGTTTCTGTGACTTGGCTTTGGTGTCTGTGACCCGGTTTTGGTTGCTGTGACCCTGCTTTGGTTTTTGTGATCCGGCTTTGGTTTATGTGACCCGACTGTAGTTTCTGTGACTTGGGTTTGGTTTCTGTGACCCGGCTTTGGTTTATGTGACCCGGCGTTGGTTTCTAAGACCCGGTTTTGGCTCTGTGACCCGGTTTTGGTTTCTGTAATCCATCTTTGGTTTTTGTGACCCAGCGTTGGTTTCTGTGACCCAGCTTTGGTTTATGTGACTCGTCTTTGGTTTATGTGACCCGGCTTTGGACCCTCTGTGACCCGGCTTTGTGTTTTGTGACCCGGCTTTGGTTTATGTCATCCGGCTTTGGTTTCTATGACCCGGCTTTGGTTTCTGTAATCCGGTTTTGGTTTCTGTGACCCGGCATTGGTTTCTGTGACCCGGAATTGGTTTTTGTGACTCGTCTTTGGTTTATGTGACCCGGCTTTGGACCCTCTGTTACCCGGCTTTGGTGTATGTGACCTGGCTTTGGTTTCAGTGACCCGGCTTTGGTCCTGTGACCCGGCTTTGGTTTGTGTGACCCGGCTTTGGTTTCTGTAATCCGGCTTTGGTTTCTGTGACCCGGCTTTGGGTTCTGTGACCCGGCTTTGGTTTATGTGACCGGGCTTTGGTTTATGTGACCCGGCTTTGGACCCTCTGTTACCCGGCTTTGGTGTATGTGACCTGGCTTTGGTTTCAGTGACCCGGCTTTGATCCCGTGACCCGGCTTTGGTTTGTGTGACCCGGCTTTGGTTTCTGTAATCCGGCTTTGGTTTCTGTGACCCGGCTTTGGGTTCTGTGACCCGGCTTTGGTTTATGTGACCGGGCTTTGGTTTATGTGACCCGGCTTTGGGTTCTGTGACCCGGCTTTGGTTTATGTGACCGGGCTTTGGTTTATGTGACCCGGCTTTGGGTTCTGTGACCCGGCTTTGGTTTATGTGACTCGGCTTTGATTTCTGTGACCTGGCTTTGGTTTCTTTGAATCGGCGTTCACTTCTCTGACCTGGCTTTTGTCTGTGTGACCCGGTTTTGGTTTTTGTGACCCGGCTTTGGTTTCTGTGACCCGGCTTTGGTTTCTGTGACCCGGCTTTGGTTTATGTGACCCGGCTTTTGGTTTGTTTGACCCGCCTTTGGTGTCTGTGGACCGGCTTTGGTTTTTGTGACCCGGTTTTGGTTTATGTGACTTGGCTCAGGTTTCTGTGACCCAGCTTTGGTTTCTAAGACCCGGCTTTTAGTTTCCATGACATGGCTTTGGTTTCATAGAAACCAAGGACGAGTCACAACAACCAAAGCCAGGTCACAGAAACAAAACCCGGGTCACAGAAACCAAAGCCGGGTTACAAAAACCAAAACCGGGTCACAGAAACCAAAGCCGGGTCACATAAACCAAAGCCCGGTCACAGAAACCAAAGCCGGGTCACAGAAACCAAAGCCGGGTCACAGAAACCAAAGCCGAATCACAGCAACCAAAGTCGGGTTACAGAAACCAATGCCGGGTCACAGAAACCAACGCCGGGTCACAGAAACCAAAGCTGGGTCACAGAAACCAAAGCCGAATCACAGCAACCAAAGTCGGGTTACAGAAACCAATGCCGGGTCACAGAAACCAACGCCGGGTCACAGAAACCAAAGCTGGGTCACAGAAACCAAAGCCGAGTCACAGAAACCAAAGCCGGGTCACAGAAACCAAAGCCGGGTCACAGAAACCAAAGCAGGGTCATATAAACCAAAGCCGGGTCACAGAAACCAAACCCGGGTCACAGTAACCAAAGCTGGGTCACAGAAACCAAAGCCGGGTCACAAAAACCAAAGCCGGGTCACAGAAAGCAAAGCCGGGTCACATAAACCAAAGCCGGTCAGAGAAACCAAAGCCGGGTCACACAAACAAAAGTTCAGTCACGGAAAACATAGCCGGGTCACAGAAAGCAAAACTGGGTCAGACAAACCAAAGCCGGGTCACAAAACCCAAAGACAGTTTAGGGAAACAAAAGCCGGGTCACAGGAACCAAAGCCGGGTCACAGAAACCAAAGTCGGGTCACAGAAACCAAAGTCAGGTCACAGATTCCAAAGCCGGGTCAGAGAAACCAAAGCCAAGTGACAGAAACCAAAGCCGGGCCACATAAACCAAAGCCGGGCCATAGAAACAAAAGTCGGGTCACATAGACCACAGCCGGGTCATGGAAACCAAAGGCGGGTCACAGAAACCAAAGCCGGATCACATAAACCAAAGCCGGATCACAGAAACCAAAACCGGGTCAACGAACCAATGCCGGAGCACAGAAACAAAAGCCCGGTCATATAAACCAAATATGGGTCACAGAAACCAAAGCCGGATCACACAATCAAAAGTCAGATCATAGAAAGCAAAGGGGGGTCACAGCAACCAAAGTCAGATCACACAACCTAATCCGGGTCATGGAAACCAAAGCCAGGTCACAGAAACCAAAGCGGGGTCATGGAAACCAATGCCGGGTCACGGAAACCAAAGCCGTGTCACAGAAACCAAAGCCGGGTCCCAGAAACCAAAGCCAGGTCACAAAAACCAAAGCTGGGTCACAAAACCAAAGGCGGGTCATAGAACCCAAAGCCGGGTCACAGAAACCAAAGCCAAGTCCCAGAAACCAAAGCCGGGTCACAGAAACCAAAGCCAAGTCACGGAAACTAAAGTTGGGTCACAGAAACCAAAGCCAAGTCCCAGAAACCAAAGCCGGGTCACAGAAACCAAAGCCAAGTCACGGAAACTAAAGTTGGGTCACGGAAACCAAAGCCGGGTCACAGAAACCAAAACCGGGTCACAAAAACCAGAGCTGGGTCACAGAAACTAAAGCCGGGTCACAGAAACCAAAGCCGGATCACACAAACCAAAGCAGCGTCATAGAAACCAAAGCCGGATCACAGAAATCAATGTCGGGTCACACAAAGCAAAGCTGGGTCACAAAAACCAAAGCCGGGTCACAGAAACCAAAGCCGGGTCACATAAACCAATGCCGGTCACAGAAACAAAAGCCGGGTCACAGAAACCAAAGCCGGGTCATAGAAACCAAAGCCGGGTTACAAAAACCAAAGCCAAGTGACATAAACCAAAGCCGGATCACAGAAACTAGAACCAGGTCACAAAAACCAAAGCCATGTCACATAAACCAAAGCCAAGTCACAGAAACCAAAGCCGAGTCACAGATTTCAGAACCTGGTCATAGCAAACCAAAGCCAGGTCACAGAAACCAAAGCCGGGTCACATAAACCAAAGCCGAGTCAGAGAAACCAAAGCCGGGTCAGAGAAACCAAGGCCGGGTCACAGTTTCAAAGACCGGGTCACTGAAATCAAAGCCGTGTCACAGAAACCAAAGCCGGGTTATAGAAACTAAAAGCCGGGTCTTAGAAACCAAAGCTGGGTAACAAAAACCAAAGCCAAGACAAAGAAACCAAAGCCGGGTCACAGAAATCAAAGCCGGGTCATAGAAACCAAAGCCGGGTCACAGAAACCAAAGCCGGGTCCCAGAAACCAAAGCCCGGTCACACAAACAAAAGCCGGGTCATAGAAATCAAAGCCGGTTCAAAGAAACCAAAGCCGGGTCACATATACCACAGCCGGGAACGGAGACCAAAGCCGGGTCACACAAACCAAAGCCGGGTCACAGAAACCAAAGCTGGTTCACAGAAACCTAAGCCGGGTCACAAAAATCAAAGCCGGGTCACAGAAACCAAAGCCGGGTTACAGAAACCAAAGACGGGTCACAGAAACCAAAGCCGGGTCACGGAAATCAACGCTGAGTCACAAAAACCAAAGCCGGGTCACAGAAACCAAAGCTGGTTCACAGAAACCTAAGCCGGGTCACAAAAATCAAAGCCGGGTCACAGAAACCAAAGCCGGGTTACAGAAACCAAAGACGGGTCACAGAAACCAAAGCCGGGTCACGGAAATCAACGCTGAGTCACAAAAACCAAAGCCGGGTCACAGAAACCAAAGCTGGTTCACAGAAACCTAAGCCGGGTCACAAAAATCAAAGCCGGGTCACAGAAACCAAAGCCGGGTTACAGAAACCAAAGACGGGTCACAGAAACCAAAGCCGGGTCACGGAAATCAACGCTGAGTCACAAAAACCAAAGCCGGGTCACAGAAACCAAAGCTGGTTCACAGAAACCTAAGCCGGGTCACAAAAATCAAAGCCGGGTCACAGAAACCAAAGCCGGGTTACAGAAACCAAAGACGGGTCACAGAAACCAAAGCCGGGTCACGGAAATCAACGCTGAGTCACAAAAACCAAAGCCGGGTCACAGAAACCAAAGCTGGTTCACAGAAACCTAAGCCGGGTCACAAAAATCAAAGCCGGGTCACAGAAACCAAAGCCGGGTTACAGAAACCAAAGACGGGTCACAGAAACCAAAGCCGGGTCACGGAAATCAACGCTGAGTCACAAAAACCAAAGCCGGGTCACAGAAACCAAAGCTGGTTCACAGAAACCTAAGCCGGGTCACAAAAATCAAAGCCGGGTCACAGAAACCAAAGCCGGGTTACAGAAACCAAAGACGGGTCACAGAAACCAAAGCCGGGTCACGGAAATCAACGCTGAGTCACAAAAACCAAAGCCGGGTCACAGAAACCAAAGCTGGTTCACAGAAACCTAAGCCGGGTCACAAAAATCAAAGCCGGGTCACAGAAACCAAAGCCGGGTTACAGAAACCAAAGACGGGTCACAGAAACCAAAGCCGGGTCACGGAAATCAACGCTGAGTCACAAAAACCAAAGCCGGGTCACAGAAACCAAAGCTGGTTCACAGAAACCTAAGCCGGGTCACAAAAATCAAAGCCGGGTCACAGAAACCAAAGCCGGGTTACAGAAACCAAAGACGGGTCACAGAAACCAAAGCCGGGTCACGGAAATCAACGCTGAGTCACAAAAACCAAAGCCGGGTCACAGAAACCAAAGCTGGTTCACAGAAACCTAAGCCGGGTCACAAAAATCAAAGCCGGGTCACAGAAACCAAAGCCGGGTTACAGAAACCAAAGACGGGTCACAGAAACCAAAGCCGGGTCACGGAAATCAACGCTGAGTCACAAAAACCAAAGCCGGGTCACAGAAACCAAAGCTGGTTCACAGAAACCTAAGCCGGGTCACAAAAATCAAAGCCGGGTCACAGAAACCAAAGCCGGGTTACAGAAACCAAAGACGGGTCACAGAAACCAAAGCCGGGTCACGGAAATCAACGCTGAGTCACAAAAACCAAAGCCGGGTCACAGAAACCAAAGCTGGTTCACAGAAACCTAAGCCGGGTCACAAAAATCAAAGCCGGGTCACAGAAACCAAAGCCGGGTTACAGAAACCAAAGACGGGTCACAGAAACCAAAGCCGGGTCACGGAAACCAAAGCCGGGTCACGGAAACCAATGCTGGGTCACAGAAACCAAAGCCGGGTGAAAGAATCCAAAGCAGGGTCACAGAAATCAAAACTGAAAACATAGGGTCCAAAGCCGGGTCACAGAAACCAAAGACGAGTCACAGAAACCAAAGCCGTGTCACAGAAACCAACGCTGGGTCACAGAAACCAAAACCGTCACAGAAACCAAAGCCGGCTCACAGAGGGTTTAAAGCCGGATCTCCGAAACCAAAGACGAGTCACAGAAACCAAAGCCGGGTTACAGAAACCAAAGCCATGTCACATAAACAAAAGCCGGATTACATAAGCCGGGTCACTGAAACAAAAGCCGGGTCACAGAAACCAAAGCCGGGTCACAGAAAGGAAAGCTAGGCCACAGATATCAAAGCCGTGTCATAGAATCCAAAGCCGGGACCCCGAAACGAAAGGCGGGTCACATAAACAAACGTCGGGTCATATAAATCAAAGCTGGTTGAAAGAAACCAAAGCCGGGTCACAACTACCAAAGCCGGGTCATAGAAACCAAAGCCGGGTCACAGAAACCAAAGCCGGGTCACAGAAACCAAAGCCGAGACACAGAAACCAAAGCCGGGTCACAGACATCAAAGCCGGGTCACAGAAACCAATTCCGGGTCATAGAAACCAAAGTCGGGTCACAGACACCAAAGCGAGGTAACGGAAACCAAAGCCGGGTCAGAGAAACCAAAGCCGAGTCATAAAAACCAAAGCTGGGTCACAGAAACCAAAGCCGGGTCACAGAAACCAACGCCGGGTCACAAAAACCTAAGCCGGGTCACAGAAACCAAAGATGGGTTAAGAAACCAAAGCCGGGTCACAGAAACCAAAGCCGGGTCACAGAGGGTCCAAAGCAGGGTCACAGAAACCAAAGTCGAGTCACAGAAACCAAAGCCAGGTCACAGAAACCAAAGCCGGGTCAGAGAGTGTTTAAAGCCGTGTCACATAAACCAAAGACGAGTCACAAAAACCAAAGCCGGGTCACATAAACCAAAGACGGGTCACAAAAACCAAAGCCGGATTACAAAAACCAAAGCTAGGACACATAAACCAAAGCCAGGTCACACAAACCAAAGCCGGGTGACAGAGGGTCCAATGCCGGGTCACACAAACCAAAGACGATTCACTCAAACCAAAGCCGGGTCACATAAACCAAAGCCGGGTCACAGAAACCAATGTTGGATTACAGAAACCAAAGCCGGGTCATTGAAACCAATGCTGGTTCACATTAACCAAAGCCGGGTCACAAAAGCCAAAGCTGGGCCACAGAACCCAAAGCCGGGTCACATAAACCAAAGCCACGTCACACTAACAAAGGCCAGTCATAGAAATCAAAGCCGGCTCAAAGAAACCAAAGCCGGGTCATTGAAACCAATGCTGGTTCACATTAACCAAAGCCGGGTCACAAAAGCCAAAGCTGGGCCACAGAACCCAAAGCCGGGTCACATAAACCAAAGCCACGTCACACTAACAAAGGCCAGTCATAGAAATCAAAGCCGGCTCAAAGAAACCAAAGCCGGGTCATTGAAACCAATGCTGGTTCACATTAACCAAAGCCGGGTCACAAAAGCCAAAGCTGGGCCACAGAACCCAAAGCCGGGTCACATAAACCAAAGCCACGTCACACTAACAAAGGCCAGTCATAGAAATCAAAGCCGGCTCAAAGAAACCAAAGCCGGGTCACAGGAACCAAAGCCGGGTCACAGAGGGTCCAAAGCCGGGTCACAGAAACCAGAGACGAGTCACATAAACCAAGGCCAGGTCACAGAAACCAAAGCCGGGTCACAGAAACCAAAGCCAGGTCACACAAACCAAAGCCGGGTCACAGAAGGTTTAAAGCCGGGTCACAGAAACCAAAGCTGGATCACAGAAACCAAAGTCGGGTCACATAAACAAAAGCCGGGTGACAAAGGGTCCAAAACCGGGTCACAGAAACCAAAGACGAGTCACAGAAACCAAATGCGGGTCACATAAACCAAAGCCGGGTCATATAAACCAAAGCCGGATTACATAAACAAACGCCGGGTTACAGAAACCAAAGATGGGTTACAAAAACCAAAGCCGGTTCACAGAAACCAAAGCCAGGTCACATAAACCAAAACCGGTCACAAAGACCAAAGTCGGGTCACAAAAACCACATTCGGGTCACAGAAAGAAAAGCTGGATCACAAAAACCAAAGCGGGATCACAGTAACCAAAGCCGGGTCACAAAAACCAAAGCCGGATCACAAAAAACAAACCCGGGTCACAGAGACCAAAGCCGGGTCACAGACACCAAAGCCGGATCATTGAAATCAAAGCCGGGTCACAGAAACCAAACCCGGGTTACAGAAACCAAAGCCGGGTCACAGAAACGAAAGCCGGGTCACATAAACCAAAGCCGGATCATTGAAATCAAAGCCGGGTCACAGAAACCAAACCCGGGTTACAGAAACCAAAGCCGGGTCACAGAAACGAAAGCCGGGTCACATAAACCAAAGCCGGATCACATAAACCAGAGCCGGGTCACACAAACCAAAGCCGGGTCACTGAAACCAAAGCCTGGCCACAAAAACCAAAGCCGGGCCACAGAAACCAAAGCAGGATCACAAAAACTGAAACCTGATCAAAGGAATTAAAGCTGGGTCACAGTAACCAAAGCCGGGTCACAGAAACCAAAGCCGGGTCACAAAAACAAAAGCCGGGTCACACAAATCAAAGTCGGGTCAGAGAAACCAAAGCCGGGTCACATAAACCAAAGCCGGATCATTGAAACCAAAGCCGGGTCATAGAAACCAAAGCCGGGTCAAAGCAAGCAAAGCCAGGTCACATAAACCAAAGCCGGGTCACAAGAACAAAAGCCGAGTCACGGAAACCAAATCCGGGTTATATAAAACAAAGCCGGGTTGCACAACCCAAAGCCGGGTCACAGAAACCAAAGCCGGGTCATACAAGCCAAAGCCGTGTCACAAAAACCAAAGTCGGGACACAGAAACCAAAGCCGGGTCACAGAAACCAAAGCCAGGTAATAGAAACCAATGCCGGGTCACAGAAACCAAAGCCGGGTCACAGAAACCAGCGCCGGGTCACAGAAACCAAAGCCGAATCACAGAAACCAAAGACGAGTCACAGAAACCAAAGCTGGGTCACAGAATCCAAAGCCGGATCACAGAAACATAAGCCGGGTCACAAAAGCCAAAGCCGGGTCACAAAAACCAAAGCCGGGTCACAGAAACCAAAGCCGGGTCACAGAAATCAGAGTCCGGTCACAGAAACCAAAGCCAAGTCAAAGAAACCAAAGCCGGGTCACACAAACCATAGCCCGGTCACATAAACAAAAGCCGGGTCACATAAACCTCAGCCGGTCACAGAGAACAAAACCGGGTACTAGAAACCAAAGTCAGGTCACAGAAACCAAAGCCGGGTAACAGAAACCAAGCTAAGTCACAGAAACCAAAGCCGGGTCACAAAAACCTAAGCCGGGTCGCAGAAATCAAAGCCAGGTCACAGAAACAAAAACCGGGTCACAGAAACCAAAGCCGGGTCACAGAAACCAATGCTGGGTCACAGAAACCAAAGCCGGGTCACAAAAATATAAGCCGGGTCACAGAAACCAAAGCCGGATAACAAAAATCAAAGTCGGGTCTCAGAAACCAAAGTCGGGTCACAGAACCCAAAGCTGTGTCACAGAAACCAAAGCCAGGTCACACAAAGCCAACACAAAGCCAAAGCCGGGTCACACAAACAAAAACCAGGTCACAAAAACCAAAGCCGGATCACAGAAAACAAAGCCGGGTCCCTGAAACCAAAGCCGGGTCACAAAGAACCTAAGCCGGGTCACAGAAACCAACGACGAGTCACATAAACCAAAGCCGGGTCACAGAAACCAAATCCGGGTCACAGAAACCAAAGACGGGTCATAGAAACCAAAGCCGGGTCACAGAAACGAAAGC
The DNA here is from genome assembly GCA_023375785.1 of Penium margaritaceum. Lineage (NCBI taxonomy): Eukaryota > Viridiplantae > Streptophyta > Zygnematophyceae > Desmidiales > Peniaceae > Penium > Penium margaritaceum. Next base: position 407,065 of record SZWC01000187.1, read on the forward strand.
CGGGTCATAGAAACCAAAGACGGGTCACATAAACCAAAGCCGGGTCACATAAAGCAAAGCCAGTCACACAAACCAAAGCTGGGTCACAAAAACCAAAGCCAGGCCAGAGAAATGAAAGCCAGGTCACAGACACCAAAGCCGGTTCACATAAACCAAAGCCGGGTCACAGAAACCAAAGTCGGGTCACAGAAACCAAAGTCAGGTCACAGAAACCAAAGCCAAGTCACAGAAACCAGAGCCGGGTCACAGAAACCAAAGCCGCGTTACAGAAACCAAAGCCGGGTCACATAAACCAAAGTCGGGTCACAGAAACAAAAGCCAGGTCACAGAAACCAAGCTTGGTCACAGAAACCAAAGCCGGGTCACAAAAACCTAAGCCGGGTCGCAGAAATCAAAGCTGGGTCACAGAAACAAAAACCGGGTCACATAAACCAAGGCCGGGTCACAGAAACCAAAGCTGGGTGACAGAAACCAAAACCGGGTCACAAAAACAAAAGCCGAGTCACATAAACCAAAGCCGGATCACAGAAATCAAAGTCGGGTCTCAGAAACCAAAGTTGGGTCACAGAATCCAAAGCTTTGTCACTGAAACCTAAGCCGAGTCACACAAAGCCAACACAAAGCCAACGCCGGGTCACACAAACGAAAGCCGGGTCAAAAAAGCCAAAGCCGGATCACAGAAAATAAAGCCGGGTCCCTGAAACCAAAGCCGGGTCACATAAACCTAAGCCGGTGGACAGAAACTAACAGCGGGTCACATAAACCAAACCGGGTCACAGAAACCAAAGCCGGGTCACAAAAACCAAAGACGGGTCACATAAACCAAAGCCGGGTCGCAGAAACCAAAACTGGGTCAAAGAAAGCAAAGTCGGGTCACACAAACCAAAGCCGGGCCACAAAAACCAAAGCCAGGCCAGAGAAATGAAACCCGGGTCACAGACACCAAAGCCGGTTCACAGGAACCAAAGCTGGGTCACAGAAACCAAAGTGGGGTCACACAAACCAAAGCCGGGTCACAGAAACCAAAGCCAAGTCACGTAAACCAGAGCCGGGTCACAGAAACCAAAGCCGCATCAAAGAAAACAAAGCCGGGTCAGAGAAACCAAAGCCGGGTCACGAAAACCAAAGCTGGGTCACAGAGACGAAAGCCGGGTCACTGAAACCAAAGACGGGTCACAAAACCAATGCCGGGTCATAGAAACCAAAGCTGGGTAAACCAAAGCCGATACACAGAAACCAAAGCTGGACCAAAGAAACCAAAGCTGGGTCAGATAAACCAAATCCAGGTCACAGAAACCAAAGCTGGGTCACAAAAACCAAAGCCGGGTCACAGAAACCAGAACCGGGTCAGAGAAACCAAAGCCGGGTCACAGAGACCAAAGCCGGGTCACAAAAACCAATGCCGGGTCACAAAACCAAAGCCGGATCACAGAAACCAAGACGGGACACAGAAACCAAAGCCCGGTCACAGAAACCAAAGCCGGGTCACAGAAACCAAAGCCGGGTCACAAATATCAAAGCCGGGTCACATAAACCAAAGCCGGGTCATAGAAACCAAAGCCGGGTCACACAAACCAAAGCCCGGTCACAGAAGCCAAAGCTGGGTCACAGAAAACTAAGCCGGTCACATAAACCAAAACGGGTCACAGAAACCAATGTCGGGTCACAAAAACCAATGCTGGGTCACAGAAACCAAGCTAGGTCACAGAAACCAAAGCCAGGTCACAGAAACCAAAGCCGGGTTGCAGAAATCAAAGCCGGGCCACATAAACCAAAACCGGGTCATACAAACCAATCCGGGTCATTGAAACCAAAGCTGGATCACAGAAACCAAAGCGGGGTCACGGAAACGAAAGCCGGGTCACAGAAACCAAAGTAGGATCACACAAACCAAAGTCGGGTCACAGAAACCAAAGTCGGGTCACAAAAACCAAAGCTGGGTCATAGAAACCAAGCCGGATTGCACAAAGCCGGATCACATAAGGCAAAGCAGGGTCACACAAACGAAATCCGGGTCACAAAAACCAAAGCCGGATCATAGAAACCAAAGCCAGGTCCCAGAAACCAAAGCCAGGTCACAGAAACCAAAGCCGGGTCACGGAAACCAACGCCGGGTCAAAGAAACCAAAGCCGGGTCACATAAACAAAAGACGGGTCACAGAAACCAAAGCCCAGTCAAAGAAACCAAAGCCGGGCCACAGAAACGAAAGCCGGGTCATAGAAACCAATGACGGGTCACAGAAACCAAAGCCGGGTCAAAGAAACCAAAGCTGGATAATCCAAAGCCGGATCAAAGAAACCAAATCTGGGCCACACAAACAAAAGCCAGGTCAGAGACACCAAAGTTGGGTCACAGAAATGAACGCGGGGTCACAAAAGCTAAACAGGGTCACAGAAACCAATGCCAGTCACAGAAACCAAAGCCGGCTATCAAAAACCAAAGCTGGTACACAGAAACCAAAGCCGAGTCACATAGAACAAAGCCGGGTCACAGAAAGCAAAGCCGGGTCACACAAACCAACGCTGGGTCACAAAAACCAAAGCCAGGTCAGAGAAACAAAATCCGGGTCACAGAAACCAAAGCTGGTTCACAGAAACCATAGCCGGGTCACAGAAACCAAAGTCGGGTCACTGAAACCAAGGCCGGGTCACGAGAACAAAAGCCGGGTCACAGAAACCAAAGCCGGGTCACACAAACCAAAGCCGGGTCACA
>SZWC01000187.1:450425-464981 GCA_023375785.1 Penium margaritaceum
CAAAGCCGGGTCACATAAACCACAACCGGGTCACAGAAACCAAAGCCGGGTCACAGAAACCAAAGCCGGGTCACATAAACCAAAGCCGGGTCACAGAAACCAAACCCGGGTCATAGAAACCAAAGCCGGGTCACAGAAACAAAAGCCGGGTCATAGAAACCAAAGATGGGTCACAGAAACCAAAGCCGGGTCACAGCAACCAAAGCCGGGTCACATAAACCAAAGCCGAGTCAGAGAAATCAAAGCCGGGTCACATACAGCAAAGCTGGGTCACACAAACCAAAGCCGGGTCAAAAAAACCAAAGCCAGGCCAGAGAAATGAAAGCCGAGTCACAGAAACCAAAGCCGGTTCACAGAAACCAAAGCCGGGTCACAGAAACCAAAAGTCGGGTCACAGAAACAAAAGCCAGGTCACAGAAACCAAAGCCAAGTCACAAAAACCAAAGCCGGGTCACAAAAACGAAAGCCGGGTCACAGAAACCAAAGCCAGGTCAAAGAAACCAAAGCCGGGTCACGGAAACCAAACCTGGGTCACAAAGACAAAAGCCGGGTCACATAACCCAAACACGGGTCACAGAAACCAAAGCCGGGTCAAAGGAACCAAAGATGGGTAAACCAAAGCCGATACACAGAAACCAAATCCGGGTCACAAAAACCAAAGCCGGGTCACAAAAACCAAAGCCGGGTCACAGAAACCAGAGCCGGGTTGGAGAAACCAAAGCCGGGTCACAGAAACCAAAGCCGGGTCACTAAACCAAAGCCGGGTCACACAAACCAAAGCCGGGTCACAGAAACCAAAGCCGGGTCACTAAACCAAAGCCGGGTCACACAAACCAAAGCCCTGTCACAGAAGCCAAAGGCGGGTCACAGAAGCCAAAGCCGGTCACAGAAAACAAAGCCGGTTCACAGAAATCAAAGCCGCGTCACAAAAACCAAAGCCGGGTCACAGAAACCAAAGCCGGGACACACAGACCAAAGCCCGATCACAGAAGCCGAAGCCGGGTCACAGAAACCTAAGCCGGTCACAAACCCCAAAAAAAGGGTCAGAGAAACCAAAGTCGGGTCATAGAAACCAAAGCCGGGTCACACAAACCAAACTGGGTTACAGAATCAAAAGCCGGGTCACATAAACCAAAGCCGGGTCGCAGGAATCAAAGCCGGGTCACACAAACCAAAACCGGGTCATAGAAACCAAACCGGGTCACAGAAACCAAAGCTGGGTCACAGAAACCAAAGCGGGGATACAGAAACGAAAGCCGGGTCACGGAAACTGAAGCCGGTCATAGAAACCAAAATCGGGTCACAGAAACCAGAGCGGGGTCGCGGAAACCAAAGCCGGGTCACACGAAGCCGAGTCGAATAAGACAAAGCTGGGTCAGAAAAATGAAAGCCAGGTCACAAAAACCAAAGCCGGGTCATAGAAGCCAACGCTGGGTCCCAGAAGCCAAAGCCGGGTCACAGAAACCAAAGCCGGGTCACAGAAACCAACGCCGGGTCACAGAAACCAAAGCCGGGTCACGGAAACCAAAGACGGGCACAGAACCAAAGCCGAGTCAAAGAAACCAAAGCCGGGTCACGGAAACCAGAGCCGGGTCAAAGAAACCAAAGCGGGATAAACCAAAGCCAGATCAAAGAAACCAAAGCTGGGCCACACGAACAAAAGCCGGGTCAGAGAAACCAAAGCCGGGTCACATAAATCAACGTCGGGTCACAAAAACCAGACAGGGTCACAGAAACCAATGCATGTCACAAAAACCAAAGCCGGGTCACAGAAGCCGGGTCATAGAAGCCGGGTCACAGAAGCCGGGTCACGGAAACCAAAGTCGAGTCACAGAAAACGAAGCCGAGTCACCGAAACCAATGTCGGGTCACAGAAACCAAAGCTGGGTCACATAAACCAAAGCCAAGTCACAGAAACCAAAGCTGGGTCACAGCAACCAAAGCCGGGTCACAAAAACCAAAGCCGGGTCACAGAAACCAAAGCCGGGTCACATAAACCAAAGCGCGAACACACTAACCAAAGCCGGGTCACAAAACCAAAGCCGGGTCAATAAACCAAAGCCGGGTCAGGGAAACCAAAGCCGGGTCAGGGAAACCAAAGCCGGGTCAGGGAAACCAAAGCCGGGTCAGGGAAACCAAAGCCGGGTCAGGGAAACCAAAGCCGGGTCAGGGAAACCAAAGCCGGGTCAGGGAAACCAAAGCCGGGTCAGGGAAACCAAAGCCGGGTCAGGGAAACCAAAGCCGGGTCAGGGAAACCAAAGCCGGGTCAGGGAAACCAAAGCCGGGTCAGGGAAACCAAAGCCGGGTCAGGGAAACCAAAGCCGGGTCAGGGAAACCAAAGCCGGGTCAGGGAAACCAAAGCCGGGTCAGGGAAACCAAAGCCGGGTCAGGGAAACCAAAGCCGGGTCAGGGAAACCAAAGCCGGGTCAGGGAAACCAAAGCCGGGTCAGGGAAACCAAAGCCGGGTCAGGGAAACCAAAGCCGGGTCAGGGAAACCAAAGCCGGGTCAGGGAAACCAAAGCCGGGTCAGGGAAACCAAAGCCGGGTCAGGGAAACCAAAGCCGGGTCAGGGAAACCAAAGCCGGGTCAGGGAAACCAAAGCCGGGTCAGGGAAACCAAAGCCGGGTCAGGGAAACCAAAGCCGGGTCAGGGAAACCAAAGCCGGGTCAGGGAAACCAAAGCCGGGTCAGGGAAACCAAAGCCGGGTCAGGGAAACCAAAGCCGGGTCAGGGAAACCAAAGCCGGGTCAGGGAAACCAAAGCCGGGTCAGGGAAACCAAAGCCGGGTCAGGGAAACCAAAGCCGGGTCAGGGAAACCAAAGCCGGGTCAGGGAAACCAAAGCCGGGTCAGGGAAACCAAAGCCGGGTCAGGGAAACCAAAGCCGGGTCAGGGAAACCAAAGCCGGGTCAGGGAAACCAAAGCCGGGTCAGGGAAACCAAAGCCGGGTCAGGGAAACCAAAGCCGGGTCAGGGAAACCAAAGCCGGGTCAGGGAAACCAAAGCCGGGTCAGAGAAACCAAAGCTGGGTCACAGAAACCAAAGCCGGGTCACAGAAACCAAAGCCGGGTCACAGGAATCAAAGCCGGGTCACATAAACCAAAACCGGGTCACAGAAACCAATGCCGGGTCACAAAAACCAAAGCTGGGTCACATAAACCAAAGCCAGATCATAGAAACAAAAGCCGATCACAGAAACCAAAGCCGGATCACAGAAACCAAACTCGGGTCACAGAAACCAAAGTCGGGTCACTGAAACCAAAGCTGGGTCACAGAAACCAAACCCGGGTCACACGAAGCCAACACGGAAGCCAAAGCTGGGTCACACAAACAAAATCCAGGTCACAAAAAGCAAAGCCGGATCAAAGAAACCAAAGCCGGTTCACAAAAACCAAAGCCGGGTCACAAAAACCAAAGCCGGGTCACAGAAGCCAAAGCCGGGTCAAAGAAACCAAAAGCTGGGTCATATAAACAAAAGCCGGTTCACAGAAACGAAAGCCGGGTCAGAGAAACCAAAGACGGGTCACATAAACCAAAGCCGGGTCACAGAAACCAAAGCTGGGTCACAGAAACCAAAGCCGGGTCAAAGAATCCAAAACCGGGTCACAGAAATCAAAGCCAGGTCAAAGAAACCAAAGCTGGGTCACAGAAACCAAAGCCATGCCACAAAAACCAAAGCCGGGTCACATAAACCAAAATCGGGTCACCGAAACCAAAGCTGGGTCACAGAAACCAAAGACTGGTCACAGAAATGAAAGCCGGGTCACAGAAACAAAAGCCGGATCACAGAAACAAAAGTCGGGTCAAATAAACCAACTTTGAGTCACCGAAACCAAAGCTGGGTCACAAAACCAGAACCGGGTCTCACAAAGCCAACAAAGAAGCCAAAGCCGGGTCATACAAACGGAAGCCGGGTCACAGAAACCAATGCCGGATCCTAGAAACCAAAGCCGGGTCCCTGAAACCAAAGCCGGGTCATAGAAACCAAAGCCGGGTCATAGAAACCAACACCGGGTCACAGAAACTAAAGCCGGGTCACAGAAACCAAAGCCGGCTCACAGAAACGAAAGCCGGGTCATAGAGACCAAAGACGAGTCACATAAAACCAAAGCCGGGTCAAAGAAACCAAAGCTGGATAACCCAAAGCTGGATCACATAAACCAAAGCGGGGCCACAGAAACGAAAGCCGGGTCAGAGAAACCAAAGCCGGGTCCCTGAAACCAAAGCCGGGTCCCTGAAACCAAAGCCGGGTCCCTGAAACCAAAGCCGGGTCCCTGAAACCAAAGCCGGGTCCCTGAAACCAAAGCCGGGTCCCTGAAACCAAAGCCGGGTCCCTGAAACCAAAGCCGGGTCCCTGAAACCAAAGCCGGGTCCCTGAAACCAAAGCCGGGTCCCTGAAACCAAAGCCGGGTCCCTGAAACCAAAGCCGGGTCCCTGAAACCAAAGCCGGGTCCCTGAAACCAAAGCCGGGTCCCTGAAACCAAAGCCGGGTCCCTGAAACCAAAGCCGGGTCCCTGAAACCAAAGCCGGGTCCCTGAAACCAAAGCCGGGTCCCTGAAACCAAAGCCGGGTCCCTGAAACCAAAGCCGGGTCCCTGAAACCAAAGCCGGGTCCCTGAAACCAAAGCCGGGTCCCTGAAACCAAAGCCGGGTCCCTGAAACCAAAGCCGGGTCCCTGAAACCAAAGCCGGGTCCCTGAAACCAAAGCCGGGTCCCTGAAACCAAAGCCGGGTCCCTGAAACCAAAGCCGGGTCCCTGAAACCAAAGCCGGGTCCCTGAAACCAAAGCCGGGTCCCTGAAACCAAAGCCGGGTCCCTGAAACCAAAGCCGGGTCCCTGAAACCAAAGCCGGGTCCCTGAAACCAAAGCCGGGTCCCTGAAACCAAAGCCGGGTCCCTGAAACCAAAGCCGGGTCCCTGAAACCAAAGCCGGGTCCCTGAAACCAAAGCCGGGTCCCTGAAACCAAAGCCGGGTCCCTGAAACCAAAGCCGGGTCCCTGAAACCAAAGCCGGGTCCCTGAAACCAAAGCCGGGTCCCTGAAACCAAAGCCGGGTCCCTGAAACCAAAGCCGGGTCCCTGAAACCAAAGCCGGGTCCCTGAAACCAAAGCCGGGTCCCTGAAACCAAAGCCGGGTCCCTGAAACCAAAGCCGGGTCCCTGAAACCAAAGCCGGGTCCCTGAAACCAAAGCCGGGTCCCTGAAACCAAAGCCGGGTCCCTGAAACCAAAGCCGGGTCCCTGAAACCAAAGCCGGGTCCCTGAAACCAAAGCCGGGTCCCTGAAACCAAAGCCGGGTCCCTGAAACCAAAGCCGGGTCCCTGAAACCAAAGCCGGGTCCCTGAAACCAAAGCCGGGTCCCTGAAACCAAAGCCGGGTCCCTGAAACCAAAGCCGGGTCCCTGAAACCAAAGCCGGGTCCCTGAAACCAAAGCCGGGTCCCTGAAACCAAAGCCGGGTCCCTGAAACCAAAGCCGGGTCCCTGAAACCAAAGCCGGGTCCCTGAAACCAAAGCCGGGTCCCTGAAACCAAAGCCGGGTCCCTGAAACCAAAGCCGGGTCCCTGAAACCAAAGCCGGGTCCCTGAAACCAAAGCCGGGTCCCTGAAACCAAAGCCGGGTCCCTGAAACCAAAGCCGGGTCCCTGAAACCAAAGCCGGGTCCCTGAAACCAAAGCCGGGTCCCTGAAACCAAAGCCGGGTCCCTGAAACCAAAGCCGGGTCCCTGAAACCAAAGCCGGGTCCCTGAAACCAAAGCCGGGTCCCTGAAACCAAAGCCGGGTCCCTGAAACCAAAGCCGGGTCCCTGAAACCAAAGCCGGGTCCCTGAAACCAAAGCCGGGTCCCTGAAACCAAAGCCGGGTCCCTGAAACCAAAGCCGGGTCCCTGAAACCAAAGCCGGGTCCCTGAAACCAAAGCCGGGTCCCTGAAACCAAAGCCGGGTCCCTGAAACCAAAGCCGGGTCCCTGAAACCAAAGCCGGGTCCCTGAAACCAAAGCCGGGTCCCTGAAACCAAAGCCGGGTCCCTGAAACCAAAGCCGGGTCCCTGAAACCAAAGCCGGGTCCCTGAAACCAAAGCCGGGTCCCTGAAACCAAAGCCGGGTCCCTGAAACCAAAGCCGGGTCCCTGAAACCAAAGCCGGGTCCCTGAAACCAAAGCCGGGTCCCTGAAACCAAAGCCGGGTCCCTGAAACCAAAGCCGGGTCCCTGAAACCAAAGCCGGGTCCCTGAAACCAAAGCCGGGTCCCTGAAACCAAAGCCGGGTCCCTGAAACCAAAGCCGGGTCCCTGAAACCAAAGCCGGGTCCCTGAAACCAAAGCCGGGTCCCTGAAACCAAAGCCGGGTCCCTGAAACCAAAGCCGGGTCCCTGAAACCAAAGCCGGGTCCCTGAAACCAAAGCCGGGTCCCTGAAACCAAAGCCGGGTCCCTGAAACCAAAGCCGGGTCCCTGAAACCAAAGCCGGGTCCCTGAAACCAAAGCCGGGTCCCTGAAACCAAAGCCGGGTCCCTGAAACCAAAGCCGGGTCCCTGAAACCAAAGCCGGGTCCCTGAAACCAAAGCCGGGTCCCTGAAACCAAAGCCGGGTCCCTGAAACCAAAGCCGGGTCCCTGAAACCAAAGCCGGGTCCCTGAAACCAAAGCCGGGTCCCTGAAACCAAAGCCGGGTCCCTGAAACCAAAGCCGGGTCCCTGAAACCAAAGCCGGGTCCCTGAAACCAAAGCCGGGTCCCTGAAACCAAAGCCGGGTCCCTGAAACCAAAGCCGGGTCCCTGAAACCAAAGCCGGGTCCCTGAAACCAAAGCCGGGTCCCTGAAACCAAAGCCGGGTCCCTGAAACCAAAGCCGGGTCCCTGAAACCAAAGCCGGGTCCCTGAAACCAAAGCCGGGTCCCTGAAACCAAAGCCGGGTCCCTGAAACCAAAGCCGGGTCCCTGAAACCAAAGCCGGGTCCCTGAAACCAAAGCCGGGTCCCTGAAACCAAAGCCGGGTCCCTGAAACCAAAGCCGGGTCCCTGAAACCAAAGCCGGGTCCCTGAAACCAAAGCCGGGTCCCTGAAACCAAAGCCGGGTCCCTGAAACCAAAGCCGGGTCCCTGAAACCAAAGCCGGGTCCCTGAAACCAAAGCCGGGTCCCTGAAACCAAAGCCGGGTCCCTGAAACCAAAGCCGGGTCCCTGAAACCAAAGCCGGGTCCCTGAAACCAAAGCCGGGTCCCTGAAACCAAAGCCGGGTCCCTGAAACCAAAGCCGGGTCCCTGAAACCAAAGCCGGGTCCCTGAAACCAAAGCCGGGTCCCTGAAACCAAAGCCGGGTCCCTGAAACCAAAGCCGGGTCCCTGAAACCAAAGCCGGGTCCCTGAAACCAAAGCCGGGTCCCTGAAACCAAAGCCGGGTCCCTGAAACCAAAGCCGGGTCCCTGAAACCAAAGCCGGGTCCCTGAAACCAAAGCCGGGTCCCTGAAACCAAAGCCGGGTCCCTGAAACCAAAGCCGGGTCCCTGAAACCAAAGCCGGGTCCCTGAAACCAAAGCCGGGTCCCTGAAACCAAAGCCGGGTCCCTGAAACCAAAGCCGGGTCCCTGAAACCAAAGCCGGGTCCCTGAAACCAAAGCCGGGTCCCTGAAACCAAAGCCGGGTCCCTGAAACCAAAGCCGGGTCCCTGAAACCAAAGCCGGGTCCCTGAAACCAAAGCCGGGTCCCTGAAACCAAAGCCGGGTCCCTGAAACCAAAGCCGGGTCCCTGAAACCAAAGCCGGGTCCCTGAAACCAAAGCCGGGTCCCTGAAACCAAAGCCGGGTCCCTGAAACCAAAGCCGGGTCCCTGAAACCAAAGCCGGGTCCCTGAAACCAAAGCCGGGTCCCTGAAACCAAAGCCGGGTCCCTGAAACCAAAGCCGGGTCCCTGAAACCAAAGCCGGGTCCCTGAAACCAAAGCCGGGTCCCTGAAACCAAAGCCGGGTCACAGAAACCAAAGCCGGGTCACAGAAACCAAAGCCGGGTCAAAGAAACCAAAACCAGCTCACAGAAATCAAAGCCATGTCAAAGAAACTTAAGCTGGGTCACATAAACCAAAGCCATGCCACAAAAACCAAAGCCGGGTTACATAAACCAAAGCCGGGTCACCGAAACCAAAGCTGGGTCACAGAAACCAAAGCCGGGTCACATAAACCAAAGCCGGATCACAGAAACAAAAGTCGGGTCACTGAAACCAAACTCGGGTCACAGAAACCAAAGCTGGGTCACAAAAACCAGAGCCGGGTCTCACAAAGCCAACACAGAGGCCAAAGACGGGTCACACAATCGAAAGCCGGGTCACAAAAACCAAAGCCAGATCAGAGAAACCAAAGCCGGGTCCCTGAAACCAAAGCCGGGTCATAGAAACCAAAGCCGGATCACAGAAACCAACGCCGGGTCACAGAAACCAAAGCCGGGTCATAGAAGCCAAAGCGGAGTCACAGAAATGAAAGCCGGGTCATAAAACCAAATACGGGTCACAGAAACCAAAAGCCGGGTCAAAAAAACCAAGGCTGGATAAACCAAAGCCGGATCACATAAACCAAAGCTACGCCAGAGAAATGAAAGCCGGGTCAGAGAAACCAAAGCCGGGTCACATAAATCAAAGCCGAGTCACAGAAACCAAATCAGGGTCACAGAAACCAAAGCCGGGTCACAGAAACCAAAACTGGGTCACAGCAACCAAAGCCGGGTCACAGAAACCAAAGGCGGGTCACAGAAACCAAATTCGGGTCATAGAAACCAAAGCCGGGTCACAGACACCAAACCCGGGTCACAGAAACCAAAGCCGGGTCACAGAAACCAAAACTGGGTCACAGCAACCAAAGCCGGGTCACAGAAACCAAAGGCGGGTCACAGAAACCAAATTCGGGTCATAGAAACCAAAGCCGGGTCACAGACACCAAACCCGGGTCACATAAACCAATGCCGGGTCAAAGAAACCAAAGCTATGTCACAGAAACCAAAGCTGGGACACAGAAACGAAAGCCGGGTCACATAAACCAAAGCCGGGTCACAGAATCCGAAGTCGGGTCACAGAAACCAACCCCGGGTGACAGAAACCAAAGCCGGGTCACTGAAACCAAAGCCAGGTCACAGAAACCAAAGCCGAGTCACAGAAACCAAAGCCGGGTCAAAGAAACCAGAACCGGGTCACATAAATCAAAGCCAGGTCAAAGAAACCAACGCTGGGTCAAAGAAACCAAAGCCATGCCACAAAAACCAAAGCTGGGTCACATTAACCAAAGCCGGGTCACCGAAACCAAAGCTGGGTCACATAAACCAAAGCCAGGTCACAGAAACGAGAGCCGGGTCACAGAAACAAAAGCCGGATCACAGAAACAAAAGTCAGGTCACAGAAACCAAAGTCGGGTCACAGAAACCAAAGCTGGGTCACAAAAACCAGAGCTGGGTCTCACAAAGCCAACACAAAAGCCAAAGCTGGGTCACACAAACGAAAGCCGGGTCACAATAACCAAAGCCTGATCACAGAAACCAAACCTGGGTCCCTGAAACCAAAGCCGGGTCATATAAACCAAAGCCGGGTCACACAAACAAACGCCGGGTCACAGAAACCAAAGCCAGGTCACAGAAACCAAAGCCGGGTCACAGAAACAAAAGCCGGGTCATAGAAACCAAAGACGGGTCAGACAAACCAAAGCCGGGTCACAGAAGCCAAAACCAGGTCACAGAAACCAAATCAGGGTCATAGAAACCAAAGCCGGGTCAGAGAAGCCAACGCTGGATCACAGCAACCAAAGCCGGGTCACAGAAACCAAAGGCGTGTCACATAAACCAAAGACGGGTCACAGAAACCAAAGCCGGGTCACAGAAACCAAAACCGGATTACATAAACCAATGTTGGGTCACAGAAACCAAAGCTGGGTCACAGAAACCAAAGCCGGGTCACAAAAACAAAAGTCGGGTCACAGAAACCAAAGCCGGGTCACAGAAACCAAAGTCGGGTCACAGAAAGCAAAGTCGGGCCACAGAAACCAAAGCTGGGTCACAGAAACTAAAGCCCAAGTACACAAAGCCAACAGAGAAGCCAAAGCCGGGTCACACAAACAAAAGCCAGGTCACAAAAACAAAAGCCGGATCACATAAACAAGAGCCGGGTCCCCCAAACCAAAGCCGGGTCATAGAAACCAAAGCCGGGTCACAGAAACCAACGCCGGGTCACGGAAACCAAAGCCGGGTCACAGAAGATAAAGGCGGGTCACTGAAACAAAAGCTGGGTCATAGAAATCAAAGCCGGGTCACAGAAACAAAAGCCGGGTCATAGAAACCAAAGACGGGTCACGGAAACCAAAGCCGGGTCACAGAAACCAAAGCCGGGTCACAGAAACCAAAGCCGGGTCGAAGAAACCAAAACCGGGTCACAGAAATCAAAGCCGAGTCAAAGAAACCAACGCTGGGTCACAGAAACCAAAGCCATGCCACAAAAACCAAAGCTGGGTCACATAAATCAAAGCTGGGTCACTGAAACCAAAGCTGGGTCACAGAAACCAAATCCGGGTCACAAAAACAAAACCGGGTCACAGAAAACAAAGCCGGATCACAGAAACAAATGTCGGGTCACAGAAACCGAAGTCGGGTCACAGAAACCAAAGCTAGGTCACATAAACCAGATCCGGGTCACACAAAGCCAGCACAAAAGGCAAAGCTGGGTCACACAAACGAAAGCCGGGTCAGAAAAACCAAAGCTGGATTACAGAAACCAAAGCCGGGTCCCAGAAACCAAAGCCGGATCACAGAAACCAAAGCCGGGTCACGAAACCAACGCCGGATCACATAAACCAAAGCCGGGTCACAGAAACCAAAGCCGGGTCATATAAACCAAAGCTGGGTCCCTGAAACAAATTCCGGGTCATAGAAACCAAAGACGGGTCAGAGAGACCAAAGCCGGGTCAAAGAAACCAAAGCTGGATAAACCAAAGCCGGATCATAGAAACCAAAGCTGGGCCACAGAAATGAAAACTGGGTCAGAGAAACCAAAGCCGGGTCACATAAATCAAAGCCGGGTCACAGAAACCTAAGCAGGGTCACAGAAACCAAAGCCGGGTCATAGAAACCAAAGCCGGGTCACAGCAACCAAAGCCGGGTCACAGAAGCCAAAGTCCAGTCACAAAAAACAAAGCCGGGTCACATTAAGCAAAGCCGAGTCACACAAACCAAAGCCGGGTCACAAAAACCAAGGCCAGGTCAGAGATAGCCGGGTCACAGAAAGCAAAGCCGGTTCACACAAACCAAAGCCGGGTCACATAATGCAAAGTGTTGTCACAAAAACCAACGCTGGGTCACATAAACCAAAGCCAAGTCATAGAAACCAAAGCCGGGTCACAGTTACCAAAGCCGGGTCACAGAAACCAAAGCCGGGTCACAAAAACGAAAGCCGGGTCACAGAAACGAGAGCCGGGTCACAAAAACCAAAGATGGTTAACAGAAACCAAAGCCGGGTCAAAGAAACCAAAGTTGGGTAAACCAAAGCCGGTACACAAAAACCAAACTGGACCAAAGAAACCAAAGCTGGGTCAGATAAACCAAATCTGGATCACAGAAACCAAATTCGGGTCACAAAAACCAAAGCCGGGTCACAGAAACCAAAGCCGGGTCAAAGAAAGAAACCAAAGCTGGGTCACAGAAATCAAAGCCAGGTCACAAAAACCAAAGCTGGATCACAAAACCAAAGACGTGAGACAAAAACCAAGCTGGGACACAGAAACCAAAGCCGGGTCAGGGAAACCAAAGCCGGGTCACATAAACCAAAGTCTGGTCACAGAAATCAAAGCCGAGTCTCAGAAACCAAAGCCGGGTCACAAAACCCAAAGCCGGGTCACACAAACCAAAGCCGGTCACAGAAGCCAAAGCCGGGTCATAGAAACATAAGCCGGTCACATAAATAAAAGCCGGGTCACAGAAACCAAAGTCTGGTCGCAGAAACCAAAGCCGGATCACAGGAACCAATCTGGGTCACAGCAACCAAAGCAGGGTCACAAAAACCAAAACCGGGTCGCAGAAATCAAAGCCGGGTCACATCAACCAAAGCCGGGTCACAGAAACCAAAGCTGGGTCACAGAAACCAAAGCAGGGTCACAAAAACCAAAACCGGGTCGCAGAAATCAAAGCCGGGTCACATCAACCAAAGCCGGGTCACAGAAACCAAAGCTGGGTCACATAAACCAAAGCCGGGTTATAGAAACCGATGGTTCACAAAAACCAAAGCCGGGTCAAAGAAACCAAAGCTGGATAAACCAAAGCCGGATCACAAAAACCAAAGCTGAGCCACAGAAACGAAAGCCGGGTCAGAGAAGCCAAAGCCGGGTCACATAAATCAAAGCCGGGTCACATAAACCAAAGCAGGGTCACAGAAACCAAAGCCGGGTCACAGAAACCAAAGCTGGGCCACAGCAACCAAAGCCGAGTGACAGAAACCAAAGGCGGCTCACAGAAAGCAAAGCCGGGTCACATAAACCAGAGCCGGGTCACAGAAACCAAAACCGGGTCACATAAACCAATGCCAAGTCACATAAACCAAAGCTGGGTCACAAAACCAAAGCCGGGTCACAAAAACGAAAGCCGGGTCACAAAAACCAAAGCCGGATCACAGAAACCAATGTCGGGTCACGGAAACCAAAGTCGGGCCACAGAAACCAAAGCTGGGTTACAGAAACCAAAGCCGGGTCACACAAAGCCAACACAAAAGCCAAAGCCGGATCACAAAAACAAAAGCCGGGTCAGAAAAACCAAAGCCGGATCACGGAAACCAGAGCCGGGTCCCACAAACAAAAGGTGGGTCATAGAAACCAAAGCCGGGTCAAAGAAATGAAAGCCAGATCATAGAAACCAAAGACGGGTCATAGAAACCAAAGCCGTGTCACAGAAACCAAAGCCGGGTCAGAAACAACTAAAGCCGGGTCGAAGAAACCAAAACCGGGTCACATAAATCAAAGCCGGGTCAAAGAAACCAAAGATGGGTCACAAAAACCAAAGCCATGCCACAAAAACCAACGCCGGGTAACATAAATCAAAGCCGGGTCACCGAAACCAAAGCTCGGTCACAGAAACCAAAGCTGGGTCACAGAAACAAAAGCTGGGTCACAGAAATCAAAGCCGGACCACAGCAACCAAAGCCGGGTCACAGAAACCACAAGCCGGGTCATAGAAACCAAATCCGGGTCACATAAACGAAAGCCGGGTCATAGAAACCAAAGATGGGTCACATAAACCAAAGCTGGGTCAAAGAAACCAAAGCTGGACAAACCAAAGCCGGATCACGGAAACCTAAGCTGGGCCACGAAATCGAAAGCCGGGTCAGAGAAACCAAAGCCGGGTCACATTAATCAAAGCCGGGTCACAGAAACCAAAGCAGGGTCACAGAAACCAAAGCCGGGTCATAGAAACCAAAACCGGGTCACAGCAACCAAAGCCAGGTCGCATAAACCAAAGCCGGGTCACAGATACCAAAGCCGGGTCACAGAAACCAACGCCGGGTCACAGAAACCAAAGCCGAGTCACAGAAACCAAAGCCGGGTCCCAGAAACCAAAGCCGGGTCACAGATACCAAAGCCGGGTCACAGAAACCAACGCCGGGTCACAGAAACCAAAGCCGAGTCACAGAAACCAAAGCCGGGTCCCAGAAACCAAAGCCGGGTCACAGATACCAAAGCCGGGTCACAGAAACCAACGCCGGGTCACAGAAACCAAAGCCGAGTCACAGAAACCAAAGCCGGGTCCCAGAAACCAAAGCCGGGTCACAGATACCAAAGCCGGGTCACAGAAACCAACGCCGGGTCACAGAAACCAAAGCCGAGTCACAGAAACCAAAGCCGGGTCCCAGAAACCAAAGCCGGGTCACAGATACCAAAGCCGGGTCACAGAAACCAACGCCGGGTCACAGAAACCAAAGCCGAGTCACAGAAACCAAAGCCGGGTCCCAGAAACCAAAGCCGGGTCACAGATACCAAAGCCGGGTCACAGAAACCAACGCCGGGTCACAGAAACCAAAGCCGAGTCACAGAAACCAAAGCCGGGTCATAGAAACCTAAGCCGGTCACAGAAACAAAAGCCGGGTCCCAGAAACCAAAGTCGGGTCACAGAAACCAAAGCCGGGTCACAAGAACCAAGCTGGGTCATAGAAACCAAAGCCGGCTCATAGAAACCAAAGCCGGGTCGCAAAAATCAAAGCCGGGTCACATGAACCAAAGCCGGGTTACAGAAACCAAAGCCGGGTCATAGAAACCAAAGCAGGGTCACTGAAACAAAAGCCGGATCACAGAAACCAAAATCAGGTCAAAGAAACCAAAGTCGGGTCACATAACCCAAAGCTGGGTCAAAGAAACCAAATCTGGATCACACAAAGCCGGGTCACATAATCCAAAGCCGGGTCACACAAACGAAAGCCGGGTCACAAAAACCAAAGCCGGGTCCCAGAAACGAACGCCGGGTCACAGAAACCAAAGCCGGGTCACAGAAACCAAAGTCGGGCCACAGAAACCAAAGCTAGGTCACATAAACCAAAGCCGGGTCACACAAAGCCAACACAGAAGCCAAAGCCGGGTCACACAAATGAAA
>SZWC01000187.1:468456-504812 GCA_023375785.1 Penium margaritaceum
AAAGCCGGGTCACAAAAACCAAAGCCGGGTCCCAGAAACGAACGCCGGGTCACAGAAACCAAAGCCGGGTCACAGAAACCAAAGTCGGGTCACATAAACCAAAGTCGGGCCACAGAAACCAAAGCTAGGTCACATAAACCAAAGCCGGGTCACACAAAGCCAACACAGAAGCCAAAGCCGGGTCACACAAATGAAATCCGGGTCACAAAAACCAAAGCTGGATCACAGAAACCAGAGCCGGGACAAAGAAACCAAAGCTAGATAAACCAAAACCGGATCACAGAAACCAAAGCTGGGCCACAGAAACGAAAGCCGGGTCAGAGAAACCAAAGCTGGGTCACATAAATCAAAGCCGGGTCACAAAAACCAAAGCAGGGTCACAGAAACCAAAGCCGGGTCACAGAAACCAAAGCCGGGTCACAGCAACCAAAGCCGGGTCACGGAAACCAAAGCCGGGTCACACAAACCAAAGCCGGGGCACAGAAACCAAAGCCGGGGCACAGAAACCAAAGCCGGGGCACAGAAACCAAAGCCGGGGCACAGAAACCAAAGCCGGGGCACAGAAACCAAAGCCGGGGCACAGAAACCAAAGCCGGGGCACAGAAACCAAAGCCGGGGCACAGAAACCAAAGCCGGGGCACAGAAACCAAAGCCGGGGCACAGAAACCAAAGCCGGGGCACAGAAACCAAAGCCGGGGCACAGAAACCAAAGCCGGGGCACAGAAACCAAAGCCGGGGCACAGAAACCAAAGCCGGGGCACAGAAACCAAAGCCGGGGCACAGAAACCAAAGCCGGGGCACAGAAACCAAAGCCGGGGCACAGAAACCAAAGCCGGGGCACAGAAACCAAAGCCGGGGCACAGAAACCAAAGCCGGGGCACAGAAACCAAAGCCGGGGCACAGAAACCAAAGCCGGGGCACAGAAACCAAAGCCGGGGCACAGAAACCAAAGCCGGGGCACAGAAACCAAAGCCGGGGCACAGAAACCAAAGCCGGGGCACAGAAACCAAAGCCGGGGCACAGAAACCAAAGCCGGGGCACAGAAACCAAAGCCGGGGCACAGAAACCAAAGCCGGGGCACAGAAACCAAAGCCGGGGCACAGAAACCAAAGCCGGGGCACAGAAACCAAAGCCGGGGCACAGAAACCAAAGCCGGGGCACAGAAACCAAAGCCGGGGCACAGAAACCAAAGCCGGGGCACAGAAACCAAAGCCGGGGCACAGAAACCAAAGCCGGGGCACAGAAACCAAAGCCGGGGCACAGAAACCAAAGCCGGGGCACAGAAACCAAAGCCGGGGCACAGAAACCAAAGCCGGGGCACAGAAACCAAAGCCGGGGCACAGAAACCAAAGCCGGGGCACAGAAACCAAAGCCGGGGCACAGAAACCAAAGCCGGGGCACAGAAACCAAAGCCGGGGCACAGAAACCAAAGCCGGGGCACAGAAACCAAAGCCGGGGCACAGAAACCAAAGCCGGGGCACAGAAACCAAAGCCGGGGCACAGAAACCAAAGCCGGGGCACAGAAACCAAAGCCGGGGCACAGAAACCAAAGCCGGGGCACAGAAACCAAAGCCGGGGCACAGAAACCAAAGCCGGGGCACAGAAACCAAAGCCGGGGCACAGAAACCAAAGCCGGGGCACAGAAACCAAAGCCGGGGCACAGAAACCAAAGCCGGGGCACAGAAACCAAAGCCGGGGCACAGAAACCAAAGCCGGGGCACAGAAACCAAAGCCGGGGCACAGAAACCAAAGCCGGGGCACAGAAACCAAAGCCGGGGCACAGAAACCAAAGCCGGGGCACAGAAACCAAAGCCGGGGCACAGAAACCAAAGCCGGGGCACAGAAACCAAAGCCGGGGCACAGAAACCAAAGCCGGGGCACAGAAACCAAAGCCGGGGCACAGAAACCAAAGCCGGGGCACAGAAACCAAAGCCGGGGCACAGAAACCAAAGCCGGGGCACAGAAACCAAAGCCGGGGCACAGAAACCAAAGCCGGGGCACAGAAACCAAAGCCGGGGCACAGAAACCAAAGCCGGGGCACAGAAACCAAAGCCGGGGCACAGAAACCAAAGCCGGGGCACAGAAACCAAAGCCGGGGCACAGAAACCAAAGCCGGGGCACAGAAACCAAAGCCGGGGCACAGAAACCAAAGCCGGGGCACAGAAACCAAAGCCGGGGCACAGAAACCAAAGCCGGGGCACAGAAACCAAAGCCGGGGCACAGAAACCAAAGCCGGGGCACAGAAACCAAAGCCGGGGCACAGAAACCAAAGCCGGGGCACAGAAACCAAAGCCGGGGCACAGAAACCAAAGCCGGGGCACAGAAACCAAAGCCGGGGCACAGAAACCAAAGCCGGGGCACAGAAACCAAAGCCGGGGCACAGAAACCAAAGCCGGGGCACAGAAACCAAAGCCGGGGCACAGAAACCAAAGCCGGGGCACAGAAACCAAAGCCGGGGCACAGAAACCAAAGCCGGGGCACAGAAACCAAAGCCGGGGCACAGAAACCAAAGCCGGGGCACAGAAACCAAAGCCGGGGCACAGAAACCAAAGCCGGGGCACAGAAACCAAAGCCGGGGCACAGAAACCAAAGCCGGGGCACAGAAACCAAAGCCGGGGCACAGAAACCAAAGCCGGGGCACAGAAACCAAAGCCGGGGCACAGAAACCAAAGCCGGGGCACAGAAACCAAAGCCGGGGCACAGAAACCAAAGCCGGGGCACAGAAACCAAAGCCGGGGCACAGAAACCAAAGCCGGGGCACAGAAACCAAAGCCGGGGCACAGAAACCAAAGCCGGGGCACAGAAACCAAAGCCGGGGCACAGAAACCAAAGCCGGGGCACAGAAACCAAAGCCGGGGCACAGAAACCAAAGCCGGGGCACAGAAACCAAAGCCGGGGCACAGAAACCAAAGCCGGGGCACAGAAACCAAAGCCGGGGCACAGAAACCAAAGCCGGGGCACAGAAACCAAAGCCGGGGCACAGAAACCAAAGCCGGGGCACAGAAACCAAAGCCGGGGCACAGAAACCAAAGCCGGGGCACAGAAACCAAAGCCGGGGCACATAAACTATAGCCGGGTCACAGAAAGTGGGGTCACAAAAGCCAAAGCCGGGTCACAGAAACCAAAGCCGGGTCACAAAAACCAAAGCCGGGTCACGGCAACCAAAAAGGGTCCCATAAACCAAAGCCGGATCACAGAAACCAAAGCCGGGTCACAGAAACCAAGACCAAGTCACAGAAAGCAAAGCCGGGTCACTGAGACCAAAGCCGGGGCACTGAGACCAAAGCCGGGTCACAGAAACCAAAGCCAAATCACAGAAACCAAAGCCGGGTCACAGAAACCAAAGCCGGATTACAGAAACGAAAGCCGGGCCATAGAAACCAAAGACGGGTCACAGAAACCAAAGCCGGGTCAAAGAAACCAAAGCGGGGTAAACCAAAGCCGGTACACATAAACCGAAGCAGGGCCAAAGAAACCAAAGCTGGGTCAGATAAACCAAAGTCGGGTCAAAGAAACCATTGCCGGGTCATAAAAACCAAAGCTGGGTCACAGAAACCAAAGCTGGGTCAGATACACCAATGCTGGGTCACAGAAACCAAAGCCGGGCCACAGAAACCAAAGTCGGGTCACAGAAACCAAAGCCGGATCACAAAAACCAAAACCGGGTCACAGGATGCAAAGTCGGGTCACAGAGACCAAAGCCGGGTCACAGAAACCAAGCTGGGTCACAGAAACCAAAGCCAAGTCACAGAAAACCAAAGACGGGCCACAGAAATCCAAGCCGGGTCACAAAAACCAAAACCGGGTGATAGAAACCAAAGCTGGGCCACAGAAACCAAAGTTGGGTCACATAAACCAAAGCTCGGTCACACGAACCAAAGCCGGATCACACAAACCAAAGTCGGGTCACTGAAACCAAAGCCAGGTCACAGAAACCAAAGCTGGCTCACAGAAACCAAAGTCCGGTCACACAAAGCCGGGTCATAGAAGCCAGAGCCGGGTCACACTAACGAAAGCCGGGTCACAAAAACCAAAGCCGGATCACAGAAACCAAAGCCAGGTCCAAGAAACTAAAGCCGGGTCACAGAAACCAAAGCCGGGTCGCAAGAACCAACGCCGGGTCACAGAAACCAAAGCCGGGTCAGAGAAATTGAAGCCGGGTCACAGAAACCAAAGCCGGGTTATAGAAACCAAAGCCGAGTCACATAAACCAAAGCCGGGTCATAGAAACCAAAGACAGGTCACAGAAACCAAAGCTGGGTCAAAGAAACCAAAGCTGGATTAACCAAAGCCGGATCACAGAAACCAATGTTGGGCCACAGAAGGGAAAGCCGGGTCAGAGAAACCAGAACCGGGTCACAGAAACCAAAGCCGGGTCACATAACCCAAAGCCGGGTCACGGAAACCAAAGCTGGGTCCCTGAAACCAAGGCCGGGTCACAGAAACCAAAGCCGGGTCACACAAACGTTGGCCGGGCCTACTTGCGCCCTACTTGCGCCCAACTTGCGCCCTAATTGCACCATAGTTGCGCCCTAGTTGTGCCCTAGTTGCGCCCTAGTTATGCCCATTTGCCCTAGTTGCGCCCTCGTTGCGCCCTAGTTACGCCCTAGTTGCGCCCTAGTTGCGCCCTAGTTGTACCCTAGTTGCGCCCTAGTTGCGTCCTAGTCGCGCCCTAGTCGCGCCCTAGTTGCGTCCTAGTTGCACCCTAGTTACACCCTATTTGCGCCCTTGTTGCACCGTACTTGCGCCCTGCTGGCACCCTACTTGCGCCCTAGTTGTGCCTTAGTTGGGCACTAGCTACGCCCTAGTTGTGCTCTAGTTGCGCCCTAGTTGCATCCTACTCGTGCCTTACTTGCGTGTTACTTGCGCTTTAGTTGGGCCTTAGTTGCGCCCAACTTGCACACTAGTTGCACCCTAGTTGCACCCTAGTTGCGCCCTAGTTGTGCCCTAGTTGCGCCCTAGTTGTGCCCTGGTTGCGCCCCAGCTGCGCCCTAGTTGCACCCTAGTTACGCCCTATTTGCGCCCTGGTTGCGCCCCGATTGTCCCCTAGTTGTGTCCTAGTTGCGCCTAAGCCGTACCCTAGTCGCGCCCTAGTCGCGCCCTAGTTGCACCCTAGTTGCGCCCTAGTTGCGCCCTAGTTACACCATAGTTCCACCCTAGTTGCGCCCTAGTTGCGCCCTAGTTGCGCCCTAGTTGCGCCCTAGTTGCGCACTAGTTGCACCCTACTTACACCCTACTTGCACCCTACTTGCGCCCTAGTTGCGCCTCAATTGGGCACTAGCTACCCCCTAGTTGTACCCTAGTTGCGCCCTAGTTGCGTCCTACTTGTACCCTACTTGCGCCCTAGTTGCACCTTAGTTGCATCCTAGTTGCGCCCTAGGTGCGCCTTAGTTGCGCCCTAGTTGCGCCCTAGTTGCGTCTTAGTTGCGCCCTAGTTGTGCCCTAGTTACGCCCTTGTTGTGCCTTAGTTGCGTCCTACTTGCGCCATAGTTGCGCCCTAGTTGCGCCCATGTCGCGCTCTAGTTGGACCCTAGTTGTACCCTAGTTGCGCCCTAGTTGTGCCGTAGTTGCACCCTATTTGCGCCCTTATTGCACCCTACTTGCGCCCTAATGGCACCCTACTTGCGCCCTAGTTGTGCCTTACTTGGGCACCAGCTACGCCCTAGTTGAGCCCTAGTTTCGTGCTAGTTGTGTCCTACTTGTGCCCTACTTGCGCGCTAGTTGCGCCTTAGTAGCGCCTTAGTTGAGCCCAACTTGCGCACTAGTTGCACCCTACATTCGCCCTGGTTGCGCCCTAGTTGTGCCCTACTTGCGCTCTAGTTGCCTCCTAGTTGCACTCTACTTGCGTCCTAGTTGCGCCCTAGTTGCGCCCTAGGTGCGCTCTAGTTGCGCCCTACTTGCGCCCTAGTTGCGCCTTAGTTGCGCCCTAGTTGCGCCCAAATTGCACACTAGTTGCGACCTAGTTGCGCCCTAGTTACGCCCTAGTTGCGCCCTAGTTGCGCCCTAGTTACACCCTAGTTGCGTCCTACTTGTGCCCTACTTGCACCCTAGTTGCGCCATAGTTGCGCCCTACTTACGTCCTAGGTGCGTCCTAGTTGCGCCCTAGTTACTCCCTCGTTGCGCCCTTCTTGCACCCTTATTGCACCAAACTTACACCCTACTGGCGTCATACTTGCGCCCTAGTTACGCCTTAGTTGGGCACAAGCTACACCCTAGTTGTGCCCTAGTTGCGCCCTAGTTACGTCTTACTTGCGCCCTACTTGCGTCCTAGTTGCACCCTAGTTGCGCCATACTTGCACCCTAGTTGTGCCCTAGTTGCGTCCTGAGTGCGAGTCCTAGTTGCGCACAAATTGCACCCTACTTGCGCCCTACTTGCACCCTACTTGCACCCTAGTTGCGCCTCAGTTGGGCACTGATTACTCCCTAGTTGTACCCTAGTTGCGCCCTAGTTGTGTCCTACTTGTGCCATATTTGCGCCCTAGTTGCGCCTTAGTTTCGCCATAGTTGCGCCCAAGTTGTGCCCTAGGTGCGCCCTAGTTGCGCCCTAGTGGCGCCCTAGTTTTGCCTAAGTTGCGCCCTAGTTACGCCCAAGTTGCGCCCTAGTTGCGCCCTAGTTTCCCCCAGCTGTGCCCTTATTGCGCCCTAGCTGGGCCCTAATTGCGCCATACTTGCGCCCTAGTTGTGCCCTAGTTGCGCCCAAGTCCCGTCCTAGTCGCGCCCTCGTCGCGCTCTAGTCGCGCCATACTCGTGCCCCAGTTACGCCATAGTTGCGCCCTAGTTGGACCCTAGTTGTGCCCTTGTTACGCCCTCGTTGCGCCCTCGTTGCACCCTCGTTGCGCCCTCGTTGCGCTCAAGTTGCGCCGTAGTTGTGCCCTTGTTACGCCCTAGTTGTGTCCCACTTGTGCCATACTTGCGCCCTACTTGCGTCTTACTTGCGCCATACTTGCGCTCTAGTTGCACCCTTGTTGCGCCCTAGTTGCACCCTAGTTGCACCCTAGTTGCGCTCTAGTTGCGCCCTAGTTGCGCCCTAGTTGCACCCTAGTTGCACCCTAGTTGCACCCTAGTTGCGCCCTAGTTGCACCCTAGTTGCGTCCTAGTTACGCCCTAGTCGCGCCCTAGTCGCGCCCTAGTCCCGACCTAGTTGCGCCCTAATTGCGCCCTAGTTGCGCTCTAGTTGCACCCTATTTGCGCCCTTATTACTCCCTACTTGCGCCCTACTGGCACCCTTCTTGCGCCCTAGTTGTGCCTTAGTTGGGCACTAGGTATGCCCTAGTTGTGCAATAATTGTGTCATACTTGCGTCCTTGTGCCCTAGTTGCGCGCTAGTTGCGCCTTAGTTACGCCTTGGTTGTGCCCAACTCGCGCACTAGTTGCACCCTAGCTGCACCCTAGTTGCGCCCTAGTTGTGCCCTAGTTGCGCCCTAGTTGCACCCTGGTTGCGTCCCGGTTGCGCCCTAGTTGCACGCTAGTTGCGCCCTAGTTGCGCCCTAGTTGCGCCCTAGTTGCACCCTAGATGCACTCTAGTTACACCCTAGTTGCACCCTAGTTACACCCTAGTTGCGCCCTAGTTACGCCCTAGTTGCGCCCTAGTTGCGCCGTAGTTGTACCCTAGTTGCGCCCTAGTTGCTCCCTAGTTGCGCCCTAGTTGCGCCCTAGTCGCGCCCTAGCTACACCCTACTTGTGCCCTAGTTGCGCCCTAGTTGTGCCCTAGTTGCGCCCTAGATGCACCCTAGTTGCACAATAGTTGCGCCCTAGCTGCGCACTAGTTACGCCCTAGTTGCGCCCTAGTTGCGCCGTAGTTGTACCCTAGTTGCGCCCTAGTTGCTCCCTAGTTGCGCCCTAGTTGCGCCCTAGTCGCGCCCTAGCTACACCCTACTTGTGCCCTAGTTGCGCCCTAGTTGTGCCCTAGTTGCGCCCTAGATGCACCCTAGTTGCACAATAGTTGCGCCCTAGCTGCGCACTAGTTACGCCCTAGTTGCGCCCTAGTTGCGCCGTAGTTGTACCCTAGTTGCGCCCTAGTTGCTCCCTAGTTGCGCCCTAGTTGCGCCCTAGTCGCGCCCTAGCTACACCCTACTTGTGCCCTAGTTGCGCCCTAGTTGTGCCCTAGTTGCGCCCTAGATGCACCCTAGTTGCACAATAGTTGCGCCCTAGCTGCGCACTAGTTACGCCCTAGTTGCGCCCTAGTTGCGCCGTAGTTGTACCCTAGTTGCGCCCTAGTTGCTCCCTAGTTGCGCCCTAGTTGCGCCCTAGTCGCGCCCTAGCTACACCCTACTTGTGCCCTAGTTGCGCCCTAGTTGTGCCCTAGTTGCGCCCTAGATGCACCCTAGTTGCACAATAGTTGCGCCCTAGCTGCGCACTAGTTACGCCCTAGTTGCGCCCTAGTTGCGCCGTAGTTGTACCCTAGTTGCGCCCTAGTTGCTCCCTAGTTGCGCCCTAGTTGCGCCCTAGTCGCGCCCTAGCTACACCCTACTTGTGCCCTAGTTGCGCCCTAGTTGTGCCCTAGTTGCGCCCTAGATGCACCCTAGTTGCACAATAGTTGCGCCCTAGCTGCGCACTAGTTACGCCCTAGTTGCGCCCTAGTTGCGCCGTAGTTGTACCCTAGTTGCGCCCTAGTTGCTCCCTAGTTGCGCCCTAGTTGCGCCCTAGTCGCGCCCTAGCTACACCCTACTTGTGCCCTAGTTGCGCCCTAGTTGTGCCCTAGTTGCGCCCTAGATGCACCCTAGTTGCACAATAGTTGCGCCCTAGCTGCGCACTAGTTACGCCCTAGTTGCGCCCTAGTTGCGCCGTAGTTGTACCCTAGTTGCGCCCTAGTTGCTCCCTAGTTGCGCCCTAGTTGCGCCCTAGTCGCGCCCTAGCTACACCCTACTTGTGCCCTAGTTGCGCCCTAGTTGTGCCCTAGTTGCGCCCTAGATGCACCCTAGTTGCACAATAGTTGCGCCCTAGCTGCGCACTAGTTACGCCCTAGTTGCGCCCTAGTTGCGCCGTAGTTGTACCCTAGTTGCGCCCTAGTTGCTCCCTAGTTGCGCCCTAGTTGCGCCCTAGTCGCGCCCTAGCTACACCCTACTTGTGCCCTAGTTGCGCCCTAGTTGTGCCCTAGTTGCGCCCTAGATGCACCCTAGTTGCACAATAGTTGCGCCCTAGCTGCGCACTAGTTACGCCCTAGTTGCGCCCTAGTTGCGCCGTAGTTGTACCCTAGTTGCGCCCTAGTTGCTCCCTAGTTGCGCCCTAGTTGCGCCCTAGTCGCGCCCTAGCTACACCCTACTTGTGCCCTAGTTGCGCCCTAGTTGTGCCCTAGTTGCGCCCTAGATGCACCCTAGTTGCACAATAGTTGCGCCCTAGCTGCGCACTAGTTACGCCCTAGTTGCGCCCTAGTTGCGCCGTAGTTGTACCCTAGTTGCGCCCTAGTTGCTCCCTAGTTGCGCCCTAGTTGCGCCCTAGTCGCGCCCTAGCTACACCCTACTTGTGCCCTAGTTGCGCCCTAGTTGTGCCCTAGTTGCGCCCTAGATGCACCCTAGTTGCACAATAGTTGCGCCCTAGCTGCGCACTAGTTACGCCCTAGTTGCGCCCTAGTTGCGCCGTAGTTGTACCCTAGTTGCGCCCTAGTTGCTCCCTAGTTGCGCCCTAGTTGCGCCCTAGTCGCGCCCTAGCTACACCCTACTTGTGCCCTAGTTGCGCCCTAGTTGTGCCCTAGTTGCGCCCTAGATGCACCCTAGTTGCACAATAGTTGCGCCCTAGCTGCGCACTAGTTACGCCCTAGTTGCGCCCTAGTTGCGCCGTAGTTGTACCCTAGTTGCGCCCTAGTTGCTCCCTAGTTGCGCCCTAGTTGCGCCCTAGTCGCGCCCTAGCTACACCCTACTTGTGCCCTAGTTGCGCCCTAGTTGTGCCCTAGTTGCGCCCTAGATGCACCCTAGTTGCACAATAGTTGCGCCCTAGCTGCGCACTAGTTACGCCCTAGTTGCGCC
Source organism: Penium margaritaceum (assembly GCA_023375785.1). Lineage (NCBI taxonomy): Eukaryota > Viridiplantae > Streptophyta > Zygnematophyceae > Desmidiales > Peniaceae > Penium > Penium margaritaceum. The sequence goes on from SZWC01000187.1 coordinate 478,418, forward strand.
CTAGTTGCGCCGTAGTTGTACCCTAGTTGCGCCCTAGTTGCTCCCTAGTTGCGCCCTAGTTGCGCCCTAGTCGCGCCCTAGCTACACCCTACTTGTGCCCTAGTTGCGCCCTAGTTGTGCCCTAGTTGCGCCCTAGATGCACCCTAGTTGCACAATAGTTGCGCCCTAGCTGCGCACTAGTTACGCCCTAGTTGCGCCCTAGTTGCGCCGTAGTTGTACCCTAGTTGCGCCCTAGTTGCTCCCTAGTTGCGCCCTAGTTGCGCCCTAGTCGCGCCCTAGCTACACCCTACTTGTGCCCTAGTTGCGCCCTAGTTGTGCCCTAGTTGCGCCCTAGATGCACCCTAGTTGCACAATAGTTGCGCCCTAGCTGCGCACTAGTTACGCCCTAGTTGCGCCCTAGTTGCGCCGTAGTTGTACCCTAGTTGCGCCCTAGTTGCTCCCTAGTTGCGCCCTAGTTGCGCCCTAGTCGCGCCCTAGCTACACCCTACTTGTGCCCTAGTTGCGCCCTAGTTGTGCCCTAGTTGCGCCCTAGATGCACCCTAGTTGCACAATAGTTGCGCCCTAGCTGCGCACTAGTTACGCCCTAGTTGCGCCCTAGTTGCGCCGTAGTTGTACCCTAGTTGCGCCCTAGTTGCTCCCTAGTTGCGCCCTAGTTGCGCCCTAGTCGCGCCCTAGCTACACCCTACTTGTGCCCTAGTTGCGCCCTAGTTGTGCCCTAGTTGCGCCCTAGATGCACCCTAGTTGCACAATAGTTGCGCCCTAGCTGCGCACTAGTTACGCCCTAGTTGCGCCCTAGTTGCGCCGTAGTTGTACCCTAGTTGCGCCCTAGTTGCTCCCTAGTTGCGCCCTAGTTGCGCCCTAGTCGCGCCCTAGCTACACCCTACTTGTGCCCTAGTTGCGCCCTAGTTGTGCCCTAGTTGCGCCCTAGATGCACCCTAGTTGCACAATAGTTGCGCCCTAGCTGCGCACTAGTTACGCCCTAGTTGCGCCCTAGTTGCGCCGTAGTTGTACCCTAGTTGCGCCCTAGTTGCTCCCTAGTTGCGCCCTAGTTGCGCCCTAGTCGCGCCCTAGCTACACCCTACTTGTGCCCTAGTTGCGCCCTAGTTGTGCCCTAGTTGCGCCCTAGATGCACCCTAGTTGCACAATAGTTGCGCCCTAGCTGCGCACTAGTTGCGCCCTAGTTGCGCCCTAGTTGCGCCGTAGTTGTACCCTAGTTGCGCCCTAGTTGCACCCTAGTTGCGCCCTAGTTGCGCCCTAGTTGCGCTCTAGTTCCGCCCTAGTTGTGCCCTAGTTGCGCACTAGTTGCGCCCTAGTTGCGCACTAGTTACACCCTACTTGCGCCCTAGTTCGGCCCTACTTGCGCCCTAGTTGCGCCTCAGTTGGGCACTAGCTACGCCCTAGGTATACCCCAGTTGCGCCCTAGTTACGTCCTACTTGTGCCCTACTTGCGCCCTAGTTGCGCCTTAGTTACGCCCTAGTTGCGCCCTAGTTGTGCCTTGGTTGCACCCTAGATGCGGCCTAGTTGCGTCCTAGTTGCGCCCTAGTTGCGCCCTAGTTACGCCCTAATTGCGTCCTAGTTGCGCCCTAGTTGCGCCCTAGTTGCGCCTTAGTTGCGCCCTAGTTGCGCCCTAGTTGTGTCCAAGTTACACCCTGTTTGCGCCCTTATTGCACCATACTTGCACCCTACTGGCACCCTACTTGCGCCCTAGTTGTGCCTTAGTTGGGCACTAGCCACGCTCTAGTTGTGCCCTAGTTGCGCGCTAGTTGCATCCTACTTGTGCCCTACTTGCTCGCTAGTTGCGCCTTAGTAGCGCCTTAGTTGCGCCCAGCTTGGCACTGGTTGCACCCTAGTTGCGCCATAGTTGCGCCCTAGTTGTGCCATACTTGCGCTCTAGTTGCACCCTAGTTGCACCCTACTTGCGCCCTAGTTGCGCCCTAGGTGCGTCCTAGTTGCGCCCTAGTTGCGCTCTAGTTGCACCCTACTTGTGCCCTAGTTGCGCCTTAGTTGCGTCCTAGTTGTGCCCAACTTGCACAATCGTTACACCATAGTTGCGCCCTAGTTCCGCCCTAGTTGCACCCTAGTTGCGTCCTAGTTGCGCCCTACTTGCGCCCTACTTGTGCCCTACTTGTGCCCTAGTTGCGCCCTAGCTGTGCCCTACTTGTGCCCTAGGTGCGTCCAAGTTGCGCCCTAGTTGCACCCTAGTTGCACCCTTCTTGCGCCCTTATTGCACCAAACTTACACCCTAGTGGCGCCCTACTTGCGCCCTAGTTGTGCCTCAATTGGGCAGTAGCTACGCCCTAGTTGCCACAAGTTGCGCCCTTATTGCGCCATAGTTACGCCCTAGTTGCGCCTTAGTTGCGGCCTAGTTGCGCCCTAGTTGCGTCCAAGTCGCGCCCTAGTCGCGCCCTAGTCGCGCCATATTCGCGCCCTAGTCGAACCCTAGTTACGCCTTAGTTGCGCCCTAGTTGTAACCTAGTTGCGCCCTAGTTGACCCTAGTTGCACCCTAGTTGTGCCCTGGTTGCATCCTAGTTGCGCCCTAGTTGCGCCCTAGTTGCGCCCTAGTTGCGCCCTAGATGTGCCCTAGTTGCGCCCTAGTTGCGCCCTAGTTGCGTCCTACTTGCGCCCTAGTTGCGCCCTAGTTGCGCCCTAGTTGCGCCTCAGTTGGACACTACCTATTCCCTAGTTGTACCTAAGTTGCGCCCTAGCTGCGTCCTACTGGTGCCATACTTGCACCCTAGTTGAGCCTTAGTTCCGCCTTAGTTGCATCATAGTTGCACCCTAGTTGCGTCCAAGTTGCGCCCTAGTTGCGCCCTAGTTTCACCTTTGTTGCGCCCTAGTTGCGCCCTAGTTGCGCCCTAGTTGTGCCCTGGTTGCGCCCTTGTTGCGCCCTTGTTGCGCCCTTGTCGCGCCCTCGTTGTGCCCTCGTTGTGCCCTCGTTGCGCTCAAGTTGCGCCCTAGTTGCGCCCTTGTTACGTCCTAGTTGTGGCCCACTTGTGCCATAGTTGCGCCTTACGTGCGCCCTACTTGTGCCCTACTTGCGCCCTAGTTCCACCCTTGTTACGCCCTAGTTGCGCCCTAGTTGCGCCCTACTTGCGCCCTAGTTGCGCCCTAGTTGCGACTTAGTTGTGCCCTAGTTGCGCCCTACTTGCATCCGACTTGCGCCCTAGTTGTGCCCTACTTGCACTCTAGTTGCGTCTTAGTTGCACCCTAGTTGCATCCTAGTTGTGCCTCAGTTGGACACTACCTACGCCCTAGTTGTACCCTACTTGCGCCCTAGTTACGTCCTACTTGTGCCCTATTTGTGCCCTAGTTGCGCCTTGGTTGCGCCATAGTTGCGGAATAGTTGCGCCCTAGTTGCGCCCTACTTGCGCCCTAGTTGCGCCCTAGTTGCGCCTTAGTTGCGCCTTAGTTGTGCATAATTGTGCTCTAGTTGCGCCATATTTGCACCCTAGTTGCCCCCAGTGGCGTCCTAATTGTGCACTAGTTGCGTCCTAGTTGCACCCTAGTTGCACCCTAGTTGTGCCCAAGTTGCGCCCTACTCGCGCCCTAGTCGCGCCCTAGTTGCGCCCTAGTTGCGCACTAGTTGCACCCTAGTTACGCCCTAGTTGCGCCCTAGTTGCACCCTAGTTGTGCCCTAGTTGCAACCTACTTGTGCCCTAGTTTCGCCCTAGTTGCCCCCACTTGCGCCCTAATTGCGCCCTAGCTGTGCCCTAGTTGCGTCCTAGTTGTGCCCTAGTCGCGCCCTAGTTGCGTCCTAGTTGCGTCCAAGTCGCGCCCTAGTCCCGCCCTAGTTGCGTCCTAGTTGCGCACTAGTTGCACCCTAGTTGCGCCCTAGTTGTGCCCTAGTTGCGCCCTAGTTCTACCATAGTTGCGTCCTAGTTGCACCCTACTTGCGCCCTAGTTGACCCCTAGTTGTGGCCTAGTTGCGCCCGGGTGCCCTAGTTGCGCCCTAGTTGCTCACTACTTGCACCCTAGTTGCACCCTAGTTACGCACTAGTTGCGCCCTAGTTGCGTCCTTGTTGCGCCCTAGTTGCGCCCTATTTGTGCCCTGCTGGCAACCTACTGGCGCCTACTTGCGCCCTAGTTGAGCCTCAGTTGGGCACTAGCTACGCCCTAGTTGTCCCCTAGTTGCGCCCTTAGTTGTGTCTTACTTATGCCCTAGTTGCGCCTTAGTTGCGCCCTAGTTGCGCCCAACTTGCAGACTAGTTACACCCTAGTTGCACCCTAGTTGCGCTCTAGTTGCGTCCTAGTTGCACCTTATTTGCGCCCTAGTTGCGCCCTAGTTGCGCCCTTGTTGCGCCCTCGTTGCGCCCTAGTTACATCCTAGTTGCGACCTAGTTGCGCCCTAGTTGTGCCCTAGTTGCCCCCAGCTGCGCCATAATTGCGCCCTAGTTGCGCCATAGTTGCGCTCTAGTTGCGCCCTAGTTGCACCCTAGTTGCGCCCTAGTTGTGCCCTAGTTGCGTCCCAGTTGTGCCCTAGTTGCGCCCTAGTTACGCCCTAGTTGCGCCCTAGTTGCGCCCTAGATGCGCCCTAGTTGCGCCCTAGTTGCGCCCTAGATGCGCCCTAGTTGCGCCCTAGTTGCGCCCTAGATGCGCCCTAGTTGCGCCCTAGTTGCGCCCTAGATGCGCCCTAGTTGCGCCCTAGTTGCGCCCTAGATGCGCCCTAGTTGCGCCCTAGTTGCGCCCTAGATGCGCCCTAGTTGCGCCCTAGTTGCGCCCTAGATGCGCCCTAGTTGCGCCCTAGTTGCGCCCTAGATGCGCCCTAGTTGCGCCCTAGTTGCGCCCTAGATGCGCCCTAGTTGCGCCCTAGTTGCGCCCTAGATGCGCCCTAGTTGCGCCCTAGTTGCGCCCTAGATGCGCCCTAGTTGCGCCCTAGTTGCGCCCTAGATGCGCCCTAGTTGCGCCCTAGTTGCGCCCTAGATGCGCCCTAGTTGCGCCCTAGTTGCGCCCTAGATGCGCCCTAGTTGCGCCCTAGTTGCGCCCTAGATGCGCCCTAGTTGCGCCCTAGTTGCGCCCTAGATGCGCCCTAGTTGCGCCCTAGTTGCGCCCTAGATGCGCCCTAGTTGCGCCCTAGTTGCGCCCTAGATGCGCCCTAGTTGCGCCCTAGTTGCGCCCTAGATGCGCCCTAGTTGCGCCCTAGTTGCGCCCTAGATGCGCCCTAGTTGCGCCCTAGTTGCGCCCTAGATGCGCCCTAGTTGCGCCCTAGTTGCGCCCTAGATGCGCCCTAGTTGCGCCCTAGTTGCGCCCTAGATGCGCCCTAGTTGCGCCCTAGTTGCGCCCTAGATGCGCCCTAGTTGCGCCCTAGTTGCGCCCTAGATGCGCCCTAGTTGCGCCCTAGTTGCGCCCTAGATGCGCCCTAGTTGCGCCCTAGTTGCGCCCTAGATGCGCCCTAGTTGCGCCCTAGTTGCGCCCTAGATGCGCCCTAGTTGCGCCCTAGTTGCGCCCTAGATGCGCCCTAGTTGCGCCCTAGTTGCGCCCTAGATGCGCCCTAGTTGCGCCCTAGTTGCGCCCTAGATGCGCCCTAGTTGCGCCCTAGTTGCGCCCTAGATGCGCCCTAGTTGCGCCCTAGTTGCGCCCTAGATGCGCCCTAGTTGCGCCCTAGTTGCGCCCTAGATGCGCCCTAGTTGCGCCCTAGTTGCGCCCTAGATGCGCCCTAGTTGCGCCCTAGTTGCGCCCTAGATGCGCCCTAGTTGCGCCCTAGTTGCGCCCTAGATGCGCCCTAGTTGCGCCCTAGTTGCGCCCTAGATGCGCCCTAGTTGCGCCCTAGTTGCGCCCTAGATGCGCCCTAGTTGCGCCCTAGTTGCGCCCAAGTCGCGCCCTAGTCGCGCCCTAGTTGCGCCCTAGTTGTGCCCTGGTTGCGGACTAGTTGCACCCTAGTTGCGTCCTAGTTGCGCCCTAGTTGCGCCCTATTTGTACCCTAGTTGCGTCCTAGTTGCGCCCTAGTTGCGCCCTAGATGCCCCCTAGTTGCGCGCTTGTTGCGCCCGGGCGCCCTACTTGCGCCCTAGTTGCGCCCTACTTGCACCCTAGATGCACCCTAGTTACGCACTAGTTGCGCCCTAGTTGCGCCCTAGTTGCGTCCTAGTTGCGCCCTAGTTGCGCCTCAGTTGGGCACTAGCTATGCCCTAGTTCTCCCCTAGTTGCGCCCTAGTTGCGTCCTACTTGCGCCCTAGTTGCGCCTTAGTTGAACGCTAGTTGCGCCCAACTTGCACACTAGTTGCACCCTAGTTGCGCCCTAGTTGCGCCCTTAGTTGCGCCCTAGTTGCGCCCTAGTCGCGCCCTAGTTGTGCCCTAGTTGCGCCCTAGTTGCGCCCTAGTTGCGCCCTAGTTGCGCTCTAGTTGCGCCTTAGTTGTGCCCTAGTTGCGCCCTACATGCGCCCTACTTGCACCCTCGTCGCGCCATATTTGCGCCCTAATTGTGCCCTCCATGCGTCCTAGTTGCGCCCTAGTTGCGCCATTCTTGCGCCCTTATTGCACTATACGCACGCGCTATTGGCGCCCTACTTGTACCCTAGTTGCACCTCAGTTGGGCACTAGCTATGCCCTAGTTGTACCCTAGTTGCGCCCTAGTTGCGTCCTACTTGTGCCCTACTTTCCCCCTCGTTGCGCCTTTGTTGCGTCCTAGTTGCGCCTTAGTTGCGCCCTAGCTACGTCCTAGTTGTGCTCTAGTTGCGCCCTAGTTGTGCCCTAGTTGCGCCCTAGTTGGGCACTAGTTGCGCCCTAGTTACGCCCTAGTTGCGCCCTTGTTGCGCCCTTGTTGCGCCCTCGTTGCGCCCTCGTTGCGCCCTAGTTGTGCCCTAGTTGCGCCCTAGTTGTGCCCCACTTGCGCTGTAGTTGCGCCCTACTTGTGCCCTACTTGTGCCCTACTTGCGCCCTAGTTGCACCCTAGTTGCGCCCTAGTTGTGCCCAAGTTGCGCCCTAGTTCCGTCCTAGTTGCGCCCTAGTTGTGCCCTAGTTGCGCCGTAGTTGCGTCCTTGATGCTCCCTAGTTGCGCCGCAGTTACGCCCTACTTGCGTCCTAGCTGCGCCCTAGTTGCGCCCTAGTTGTGCCCTAGTTGCGCCATAGTTGCACCCTAGTCGCGCCCTAGTTGCGCCCTAGTTGCACCCTAGTCGCGACCTAGTTGCATCCTACTTGTGCCCTTATTACACCCTACTTGCACCCTACTGGCACCCTACTTGTACCCTAGTTGTGCCTTAGTTGGGCACTAGCTACGCCCTAGTTGTGCCCTAGTTGCGCCCTAGTTGCGTCCTATTTGCGCCCTACTTGCGCACTAGTTGCGCCTTAGTTGCGCCTTAGTTGTGCCCAACTTGCGCACTAGGTGCACCCTATTTGCACCCTAGTTGCGCCCTAGTTGCGCCCTAGTTACGCTATAGTTGCATCCTGGTTACACCCTAGTTGCGCCCTAGTTGAGCCCTAGTTGTGCTCTAGTTGCACCCTACTTGCGTCCAAGTTGCGCCTATGTTGCGCCCTAGTTGCGCCCAACTTACAAACTAGTTGCACCCTAGGTGCGCCCTAGTTGCACCCTAGTTGCACCATTTTTGCGCCCTTCTTGCACCAAACTTATACCCTACTGGCACCCTACTTGCATCCTAGATGCGCCTCAGTTGGGCGATAGCTATGCCCTAGTTGTGCCCTTGTTGTGTCCAAGTTACGTCTTACTTGCGCCCTACTTGCGCCCTAGTTGCACCCTAGTTGCGCCATACTTGCACCCTAGTTGCGCCCTAGTTGAGCCCTAGTTCCGCCCTGAGTGCGCGCCCTAGTTGCGCACAAGTTGCATCCTACTTGCGCCCTACTTGCACCTTACTTGCGCCCTAGATGCGCCTCAGTTGGGCACTAGCTACACCCTAGTTGTACCCTAGTTGCGTCCTAGTTGCGTCCTACTTGTGCCCTATTTGCGCCCTAGTTGCGCCTTAGTTTCGCCCTAGTTGCGCCCTAGTTGCGCCCTAAGTGCGCCCTAGTTGCGCCCTAGGTGCGCCCTAGTTGTGCCCTGGTTGCGCCCTAGTTGCGCCCAAGTTGCGCCCTAGTTGCGCCCTAGCTGGCCCCAGTTGCGCCCTAATTGCGCCCTAGTTGCACCCTAGTTGCGCCTTCATTGCGCCCTAGTTGCGCCCTAGTTGCGCCCAAGTCGCGCCCTAGTCGTGCCCTAGTCGCGCCCTTGTCGCGCCCTAGTCGCGCCCTAGTCACGCCCTAGTTGCACCTTATTTACGCCCTAGTTGCATCCTAGTTGCGCCCTAGTTGCGTCCTTAGTTGTGCCCTTAGTTGCGCCCTAGTTGTGCCCTAGTTGCGTCCTAGTTGCACCCTAGTTGCGTCCTAGTTGCACCCTTGTTGCGCCCTATATGTGCCCTAGTTGCGCCCTAGTTGCGCCCTACTTGCGCCCTAGTTGCACCCTGCTTGCGCCCTAGTTGCGCCCTAGTTGCGCCCTAGTTGCGCCCTACTTGCGCCCTACTCTCGTCCTAGTTGCGCCTCAGTTGGGCACTAGCTACGTCCTAGTTGTACCCTAGTTGCACCCTAGCTGTGTCCTACCTGTGCCATACTTGCGCCCTCGTTGCGCCTTAGTTGCGCCTTAGTTACGCCTTTGTTACGCCTTAGTTGCGCCCTAGTTGCGCCCAATTTGCGCCCTAGTTGCGCCCTAGTTGCACCATAGTTGCGCCCTAGTTGCGCCCTAGTTGCGCCCTAGTTGTGCCCTAGTTGCGCCCTAGTTGCGCCTTAGTTGCACCCTTGTTGCGCCATTGTTGCGCCCTTGTTGCGCCCTTGTTGCGCCCCTCGTTGCGCCCTCGTTGCGCTCAAATTGCGCCCTAGTTGCGCCCTTGTTACGCCCTAGTTGTGCCCCATTTGTGCCGTAGTTGCACGCTACTTACGCCATACTTGCGCCCTAGTTGTACCCTTGTTGCGCCCTAGTGGCACCCTAGTTGCGCCCTCGTTGTGCACTAGTTGCACCCTAGTTTAAGGCTGCACACCGGTACGGAACCGCGGTTCTCAGAATGGAACCGGAACCACGGTTCCGGTTCCAGCTCAGAACCAGAACCGCGGTTCCGGTTCCGGAACCGCGGTTCCTCGTGGAACCGCGGTTCTAGTCACGGTTCCACGAAAGTTCCCCTCGTACGCAAGGAATATGAAGCATGATCAGCTCCCACCAGCATGTTTTCTTCAACAAAAACAAGGAAAAAGCCCTTCAACACTACTCTATTGTATGTGGATACATGATTGGAGTTCTCACATGGCCTCCAAGGATGCCACATCAGCAAGTAAGGCCAAAAAAACCCTCCCTCCCCACTCGTTATTCCCTCCATAGACCTGGGTTCAGGAACCGCGGTTCCTGGCTGGTTCCAGAATCTTGGAACCAAAACCGCGGTTCCGGTTCTGGAACCGGAACCGCGGTTCCGGAACCGCGGTTCCTGGAACCTGTTTGCACCCTTACCCTAGTTGCACCCTAGTTACGCCCTACTTGCGCCCTACATTCCTCTAGTTGCGTCCTAGTCGCGCCCTAGTCACGCCCTAGTCACGCCCTAGTTGCGCCCTAGTTGAACCCTAGTTGTGCTCTAGTTGTACCCTACTTGCGCCCTACTGGCACCCTTCTTGCGCCCTAGTTGTGCCTTAGTTGGACACTAGCTACGCCCTAGTTGTGCCCTAGTTGCGCCCTAGTTGCGTCCTACTTGTGCCGTACTTGCGCGCTAGTTGCGCCTTAGTTGCGCCTTAGTTGCACCCATCTTGCACACTAGTTGAACCCTGGTTGCACCCTAGTTGCGCCCTAGTTGTGCCCTAGTTGCGCAGTAGTTGCGCCCTGGTTGCGCCCTGGTTGCGCCCTAGTTGGGCCCTAGTTGCACCCTAGTTGCGCCCTAGTTGCGCCCTAGTTGCGACCTAGTTGCGTCCTAGTTGTGCCCTAGTTGTACCCTAGTTGTGCCCTAGTTGCACCCTATTTGCACCCTAATTGCACCCAAGTTGTGCCCTAGTTGGACCCTAGTTGCGCCCTAAGTGCACCCTTGTTGCGCCCATGTTGCGCCCTAGTTGTGTCCTCGTTGCGCCCTTGTTGCACCCTAGCTGCGCCCTAGTTGCGTCCTAGTTGTGCCCTAGTTGTACCCTAGTTGTGCCCTAGTTGCACCCTATTTGCACCCTAATTGCACCCAAGTTGTGCCCTAGTTGGACCCTAGTTGCGCCCTAAGTGCACCCTTGTTGCGCCCATGTTGCGCCCTAGTTGTGTCCTCGTTGCGCCCTTGTTGCACCCTAGCTGCGCCCTAGTTGCGCCCTAGTTGCACCCTAGTTGTGCCCTAGTTGCGTCCTAGTTGCGCCCTAGTTGCGCCCTAGTTGCACTCTAGTTGTGCCCTAGTTATGCCCTAGTTGTACCCTAGTTGCGCCCTAGTTGCGCACTAGTTGCGCCCTAGTTGCACCCTAGTTGCGCCCTAGTTGCGCCCTTGTTGGGCCTTGGTTGTGCCCTAGTTGCGCCCTAGTTGCGCCCTACTTGCGCCCTACTTGCACCCTAGTTGCCCCCTTCTTGTACCCTAGTTGCGTCCTAGTTGCGCCCTAGTTGCACCATAGTCACGCCCTTCTTGCGCCCTTATTACACCCTACTGGCACCCTACTGGCGCCCTACTTGCACCCTAGTTGCGCATCAGTTGGACACTAGGAACGCCCTAATTGTGCCCTAGTTGCGCCCTAGTTGCGTCTGACTTTCCCCCTACTTGCGCCCTGGTTGCACCCTAGTTGCGCCCTACTTCCACCCTAGTTGCTCCCTAGTTGCACCCAAGTTACGCCCTAGTTGCTCCCTGGTTGCGCACAAGTTTCAACCTACTTGCACCCTACTTGCACCGTACTTCCACCCTAGTTGTGCCTCAGTTGGGCACTAGCTACGCCCTAGTTGTACCCTAGTTGCGCCCTAGTTGCGCCCTAGTTGCGCCGTAGTTCCGCCCTAGTTGCGCCCTAGTTATGCCCTAGTTGCGCCCTAGTTGCGCCCTAGTTGCACCCTAGTGGCGCCTACTTGCGCCTTAGTTGCGCCCTAGTTGTGCCCTAGTTGCGCCCTAGTTGCACCCTAGTTGCGCCCTAGTTGCGCCATAGGTGCCCCCAGTTGTGCCCTAATTGCGCCCTAGTTGTGCCCTAGTTGCCTCCTAGTTGCACCCTAGTTGCGCCCAAGTGGCGCCCTAGTCGCACCATAGTCGCGTCCTAGTTGCGCCCTAGTTGCGCACTAGTTGCACCCTAGTTGCGCCCTAGTGGCGCCCTAGATGCGCCCTCGTTGTAGCCTAGTTGCGCCCTAGTTACGCCCTAGTTGCGCCCTAGTTGCCCCCAGTTGCGCCCTAATTGCGCCCTAGTTGCGCCCTAGTTGCACCCTAGGTGCGCCCTAGTTGCGCCCAAGTCGCGCCCTAGTCACGCCCTAGTCGCGCCCTAGTTGTGCCCTAGTTGCGCAGTAGTTGTACCCTAGTTGTGCCCTAGTTGCGCCCTAGTTGCACCCTAGTTGTGTCCTAGTTGCGTCCTAGTTGCGCCCTAGTTGCGCCCTACTTGCACCTTCGTTACACCCTAGTTACGCACTAGTTGCGCCCTAGCTGCGTCCGAGTTGCGCCCTAGTTGCGCCCTACTTGCGCCCTACTTGCACCCTACTGGCGCCTACTTGCGCCCTAGTTGCGCCCTCGTTGGGCACTAGCTATACCCTAGTCATCCTCTAGTTGCACCCTTAGTTGCGTCCTACTTGCGCCCTACTTGCGCCTTAGTTTCGCCTTAGCTGCGCCCAACCTGCACACTAGTTGCACCCTAGTTGCATCCTTGCTGCACCCTAGTTGCGCCCTAGTTACACCCTAGTTGCGCCCTTGTTGTGCCCTAGTTGCGCCCTTGTTGCGCCGTCGTTGCGCCCTAGTTGCGCCCTAGTTGCACCCTAGTTGCCCACAATTACGTCCTTATTGCGCCCTAGTTGCGCCCTAGTTGCGCCCTAGTTGCGCTCTAGTTGCACCCTACTTGCGCCCTAGTTGCGCCCTAGTTGCACCCTAGTTGCCCACAATTACGTCCTTATTGCGCCCTAGTTGCGCCCTAGTTGCGCCCTAGTTGCGCTCTAGTTGCACCCTACTTGCGTCCAAGTTGCGCCTATGTTGCGCCCTAGTTGCGCCCAACTTGCAAACTAGTTGCACCCTAGGTGCGCCCTAGTTGCACCCTAGTTGCACCCTTTTTGCGCCCTTATTGCACCAAACTTATACCCTATTGGCACCCTACTTGCGCCCTAGATGCGCCTCACTTGGGCACTAGCTACGCCCTAGTCATGCCCTTGTTGCGTCCTAGTTACGTCTTACTTGCGCCCTACTTGCGCCCTACTTGCACCCTAGTTACGCCATACTTGCACCCTAGTTGCGCCCTAGTTGCGCCCTAGTTCCGCCCTGAGTGCGCGCACTACTTGCGCACAAGTTGCATCCTACTTGCGCCCTAGTTGCACCCTACTTGCGCCCTAGTTGCGCCTCAGTTGGGCACTACCTACACCCTAGTTGTACCCTAGTTGCGCCCTAGTTGCGTCCTACTTGTGCCCTATTTGCGCCCTAGTTGCGCCTTAGTTTCGTCCTAGTTGCGCCCTAGTTGCGCCCTAGTTGCGCCCTAGTTGCGCCCTACTTGCGCCCTACTCTCGCCCTAGTTGCACCTCAGTTGGGCACTAGCTACGTCCTAGTTGTACCCTAGTTGCACCCTAGCTGTGTCCTACTTGTGCCATACTTGCGCCCTCGTTGCGCCTTAGTTGCGCCTTAGTTGCACCTTCGTTATGCCTTAGTTGCGTCCTAGTTGCGCCCAAGTTGCGTCCTAGTTGCGCCCTAGTTGCACCATAATTGAACCCTAGTTGCGTCCTAGTTGCGCCCTAGTTGCGCCCTAGTTGCGCCCTAGTTGCGCCTTAGTAGCGCCCTTGTTGCGCCCTTGTTACGCCCTCAAGCGCCCTTGTTGCGCCCTCGTTGTGCCCTCGTTGCGCTCAAGTTGCGCCCTAGTTGCGTCCTTGTTACGCCCTAGTTGTGCCCCACTTGTGCCGTAGTTGCGCCCTACTTGCGCCCTACTTGCGCCCTACTTGTGCCCTAGTTGTACCCTTGTTGCGCCCTAGTGGCATCCTAGTTTCGCCCTCGTTGTGCACTAGTTGCACCCTAGTTGCGCCCTAGTTGCGCCCTAGTTGCGCCCTAAGTTCCTCTAGTTGCGTCCTAGACGCGCCCTAGTCGCGCCCTAGTCACGCCCTAGTTGCGCCCTAGTTGCACCCTAGTTGTGCTCTAGTTGTACCCTACTTGCGCCCTACTGGCACCCTTCTTGCGCCCTAGTTGTGCCTTAGTTGGACACTAGCTACGCCCTAGTTGTGCCCTAGTTGCGCCCTAGTTGCGTCCTACTTGTGCCGTACTTGCGCGCTAGTTGCGCCTTAGTTGCGCCTTAGTTGCGCCCAACTTGCACACTAGTTGAACCCTGGTTGCACCCTAGTTGCGTCCTAGTTGTGCCCTAGTTACGCCGTAGTTGCGCCCTGGTTGCGCCCTGGTTGCGCCCTAATTGGGCCCTAGTTGCACCCTAGTTGTGCACTAGTTGCGCCCTAGTTGCGACCTAGTTGCTTCCTAGTTGTGCCCTATTTGTGCCCTAGTTGCGCCCTAGTTGCACCCTAGTTGCGCCCTAATTGCACCCTAGTTGCGCCCTAGTTGCACCCTTGTTGGTCCTTGGTTGTGCCCTAGTTGCGCCCTACTTGTGCCCTACTTGCGCCCTACTTGCACCGTAGTTGCCCCCTACTTGCACCCTAGTTGCGTCTAAGTTGCGCCCTAGTTGCACCATAGTTACACCCTTCTTGCGCCCTTATTGCACCCTACTCACACCCTACTGGCGCCCTACTTGCACCCTAGTTGCGCCTCAGTTGGGCACTAGCAACGCCCTAATTGTGCCTTAGTTGCGCCCTAGTTGCGTCTGACTTGCGCCCTACTTGCGCCCTAGTTGCACCCTAGTTGCGTCCTACTTGCACCCTAGTTGCTCCTTAGTTGCACCCAAGTTAGGCCCTAGTTGCGCCCTGGTTGCACACAAGTTGCAACCTACTTGCACCCTACTTGCACCGTACTTGCACCCTAGTTGTGCCTCAGTTGGGCACTAGCTACGCCCTAGTTGTACCCTAGTTGCGCCCTAGTTGCGTCCTACGTGTGTCCTATTTGCGCCCTAGTTGCGCCCTAGTTGCGCCGTAGTTGCGCCCTAGTTGCGCCCTAGTTACGCCCTAGTTGCGCCCTAGTTGCGCCCTAGTTGCGCCGTAGTTGCGCCCTAGTTGCGCCCTAGTTACGCCCTAGTTGCGCCCTAGTTGTGCCCTAGTTGCACCCTATTTGCGCCTACTTGCGCCTTAGTTGCACCCTAGTTTCGCCCTAGTTGCACCCTAGTTGCGCCCTAGTTGCGCCCTAGTTGCGCCCTAGTTGCTACCAGTTGCGCCCTAATTGTGCCCTAGTTGCGCCCTAGTTGCCTCCTAGTTGCGCCCTAGTTGCGCCCAAGTCGCGCCCTAGTCGCGCCCTAGTCGCGCCCTAGTTGCGCCCTAGTTGTGCACTAGTTGCACTCTAGTTGCGCCCTAGTTGCGCCCTAGATGCGCCCACGTTGTGCCCTAGTTGCACCCTAGTTACGCCCTAGGTGCGTCCTTGTTGCGCCCAAGTCGCGCCCTAGTCGCGCCCTAGTCGCGCCCTAGTTGCGCCCTAGTTGCGCACTAGTTGTACCCTAGTTGTGCCCTAGTTGCGCCCTAGTTGCACCCTAGTTGTGTCCTAGTTGCGTCCTAGTTGCGCCCTAGTTGCGCCCTACTTGCACCTTAGTCACACCATAGTTACGCACTAGTTGCGCCCTAGTTGCGTCCTAGTTGCGCCCTAGTTGCGCCCTACTTGCGCCCTACTTGCACCCTACTGGCGCCTACTTGCGCCCTAGTTGCGCCTCCGTTGGGCACTAGCTACGCCCTAGTCATCCCCTAGTTGCACCATTAGTTGCATCCTACTTGCATCCTACTTGCACCTTAGTTTCGCCCTAGTTGCGCCCAACCTGCACACTAGTTGCACCCTAGTTGCATCCTTGTTGCACCCTAGTTGCGCCCTAGTTACACCCTAGTTGCGCCCTAGTTGCGCCCTAGTTGCGCCCTAGTTACACCCTAGTTGCGCCCTAGTTGCGCCCTAGTTGCGCCCTTGTTACGCCGTCGTTGCGCCCTAGTTGCGCCCTAGTTGCGCCCTAGTTGCCCACAGTTGCGCCCTTATTGAGCCCTAGTTGCGCCCTAGGTGCGCCCTAGTTGCGCTCTAGTTGCACCCTATTTGCGCCCTAGTTGCGTCGTAGTTGTGCCCTAGTTGCACGCGCCCTAGTTGCGCCTATTTGCGCCCTAGTTGCGCCCTTTGTTGCACCTTAGTTGTGCCCTAGTTGCGCCCTACATGTGCCCTACTTGCGCCCTAGTTGCGCCCTACTTGCACCCTAGTTGCGTCTTAGTTGCGCACTAGTTGCACCCTAGTTACGCCCTAGTTGCGCCCTAGTTGCCCCCTACTAACACCCTACTAGCGCCCTACTTGTACCCTAGTTTTGCCTCAGTCGGGCACTATCTATGCCCTAATTTTGCCCTAGTTGAGCCCTACTTGCGTCTTACTTGCGCCCTACTTGCGCCCTAGTTGCACCCTTGTTGCACCCTACATGCACCCTAGTTGCGTCCTAGTTGCGCCCTAGTTGCGCCCTAGTTGCGCCCTAGTTGCGCCCTGGTTGCGCACAAGTTGCAACCTACTTGCGCCCTACTTGCACCCTACTTGCGCCCTAGTTGCGCCTCAGTTGGAGACTAGCTACGCCCAAGTTGTACCCTAGTTGCGCCGTAGTTGCGTCCTACTTGTGTCCTACTTGTGCCCTAGTTGCGCCTTAGTTGCGCCCTAGTTGCGCCCTAGTTGCGCCCTAGTTGCGCCCTAGTTGCGCCCTTGTTCCGTCCTAGTTGCGCCCTAGTTGCGCCCTAGTTGCGCCCTAGATGCACCCTAGTTGCGCCCTAGTTGCGCCCAGTTGCATCCTAATTGCACCCTAATTGCGCCCTAGTTGCGCCCTAGTTGCGCCCTAGATGCACCCTAGTTGCGCCCTAGTTGCGCCCTACTTGCGCCCTAGTTGCGCCCTAGTTGCGCCCTAGTTGTGCCCTAGTTGCGCCCTAGTTGCGCCCTAGTTGCGCCCTAGTTGCCCCCAGTTGCGCCCTAATTGCGCCCTAGTTGCGCCCTAGTTGCGCCCTAGTTGCGCCCGAGTTGCGCCCTAGGTGCGCCCAAGTCGCGCCCTAGTCGCGCCCTAGTCGCGTCCTAGTTGCGCCCTAGTTGCGCACTAGTTACACCCTACTTGCGCCCTTGTTGCGCCCTAGTTGCACCCTAGTTGTGCCCTAGGTGCGTCCTAGTTGCGCCCTAGTTGCACCCTAGTTGCCCCATAGTTGCGCACTTGTTGCGCCCGGGCGCCCTAGTTGCGCCAACGTTTCGCTCTACTTGCACCCTAGTTGCACCCTAGTTACGCACTAGTTGCGCCCTAGTTGCGTCCTAGTTGTGCCCTGGTTGCGCCCTAGTTGCGCCCTACTTGCGCCCTTCTGGCGCCTAAGTGCGCCCTAGTTGCACCTCTGTTGGACACTAGCTACGCCCTAGTTGTCCCCTAGTTGCGCCCTAGTTGCGTCCTACTTGCACCCAAGTTGCGCCTTAGTTACGGCCTAGTTGCGCCCAACTTGCACACTAGTTGCACCCTATATGCACCCTAGTTGCGCCCTAGTTGCGCCCTAGTTGTACCCTAGTTGCGCCCTAGTTAGTTGCGTCCTAGTTGTGCCCTCGTTGCGCCTTCGTTGCACCCTAGTTGCACCCTAGTTACGCACTAGTTGCGCCCTAGTTGCGTCCTAGTTGTGCCCTCGTTGCGCCTTCGTTGCACCCTAGTTGCACCCTAGTTGCGCCCTAGTTGCGCCCTAGTTGCGCCCTAGTTGCGGCCTAGTTGCGCCCTACTTGCACACTAGTTGCACCCTATATGCACCCTAGTTGCGCCCTAGTTGCGCCCTAGTTGTACCCTAGTTGCGCCCTAGTTAGTTGCGTCCTAGTTGTGCCCTCGTTGCGCCTTCGTTGCACCCTAGTTGCACCCTAGTTGTGCCCTAGTTGCGCCCTGGTTGAGCCCTAGTTGCGGCCTAGTTGAGCCCTATTTGCGCCCTAGTTGCGGCCTAGTTGCGCCCTAGTTGCGCCCTATTTGCGCCCTAGTTACGCCCTATTTGCGCCCTAGTTGTGCCTTAGTTGTGCCCTAGTTGTGCCCTGCCTGCGCCCTACTTGCGCCATAGTCGCGCCCTAGTTGCGCCCTACTTGCGCCCTAGATGCGTACTAGTTGCGCCCTAGTTGCGCCCTTCTTGCGGCCTTATTGCACCCTTCTTACGCCCTATTGGCGCCCTACTTCCGCCCTAGTTGCGCCTCAGTTGGGCACTAGCTACGCCCTAGTTGTACCCTAGTTGCGCCCTAGTTGTGTCCTACTTGTACCCTACTTGCGCCCTAGTTGCGCCTTTGTTGCGCCCTAGTTGGGCCTTAGTTGCGTCCTAGTTGCGCCCTAGTTGCGTCCTAGCTGCGCCCTAGTTGCGCCCCAGTTGCGCCCTAGTTGCGCCCTAGTGGCGC
The DNA here is from genome assembly GCA_023375785.1 of Penium margaritaceum. Classification (NCBI taxonomy): domain Eukaryota; kingdom Viridiplantae; phylum Streptophyta; class Zygnematophyceae; order Desmidiales; family Peniaceae; genus Penium; species Penium margaritaceum. The sequence continues at coordinate 495,970 of SZWC01000187.1, forward strand.
CATAGTTGCGCCCTAGTTGCACCATATTTGCGCACTTGTTGCGCCCTTGTCGCGCCCTCGTTGCGCCCTCGTTGCGCCCTAGTTGCGCCCTACTTGCACCCTAGTTGTTTCCCACTTGCGCCGTAGTTGCGGCCTACTTGTGCCCTACTTGCGGCCTACTTGCGCCCTAGTTGCACCCTAGTGGCGCCCTAGTTGCGCCCTAGTTGCACCCTAGTTGCACCCTAGTTGTGCCCTAGTTGCGCCCTGGTTGCGCCCTAGTTGCGCCCTTGTTGCGCCCTAGTTGCCCCCTACTTACGCCCTACTTGCGCCATAGTTGCGCCCTACTTACGCCCTACTTGCGCCCTAGTTGCGCCCTAGTTGCGCTCTAGTTGCGCCCTAGTTGTGCCCTAGTCGCGCCCCATTTGCACCCTAGTTGTGCCTTAGTTGCGCCCTAGTTGCACCCTACTTGCGCCCTTATTGCACCCTACTTGCGACCTACTGGAACCCTACTTGCAACCTAGTTGTGCCTTAGTTGGGCACTACCTACGCCCAAGTTGTGTCCTAGTTGCGCCCTAGTTGCGTCCTACTTCCGCCCTACTTGCGCGCTAGTTGCGCCTTAGTTGCGCCATAGTTGCACTGAACTTGCACACTAGTTGCACCCTAGTTGCGTCCTAGTTACACCCTAGTTGTGCCCTAGTTGCGCTCTAGTTGCGCCCTGGTTGCACCGTACTTGCGCCCTAGTTGCACCCTAGTTGCGCTCTAGTTGTGCTCTAGTTGCACCCTACTTGCGCCCAAGTTGCGCAGAAGTTGTGCCCTAGTTGCGCCCAACTTGCAAACTAGTTGCACCCTAGTTGCACCCTGGTTGCGCCCTAGTTGCGTCCTAGTTGCGCCCTAGTTGCACCCTAGTTGCGCCCTCGTTCTGCCCTCGTTGCGCCCTCATTGCGAACTCATTGCGCCGTATGTGTGCCCTAGTTGCGCCCTAGCTGCGCCCTAGTTACGCCCTAGTTGCGCCCTAGTTGCGCCCTAGTTGCACCCTAGTTCCGCCCTAGTTGCGTTCTAGTTGCGCCCTAGTTGCGCCCTAGTTGCGCCCTAGTTGCGCCCTAGTTACGCCGAAGTTGCGCCCTAGTTGCGCCCTAGTTGCGCCCTAGTTGCACCCTAGCTACGGCCTACTTGCGCCCTAGTAGTGTCCTAGTTGCGCCTTAGTTGTTCCCTAGTTATGCCCTACTTGCGCCCTACTTGTGCCCTAGTTGTGCCAAAGTTGTGCCCTACTTGCGCCCTAGTTATGTCCTAGTTGCGCCCTAGTTGCGCCCTTCTTGCGCCCTCATTGCACCCTACTTACGCCCTTCTGGCGCCCTACTTGCGCCCTCGTTGCACCTCAGTTGGGCACTAGCTATGCCCTAGTTGTGCCCTAGTTGCGCCCTGCTTGTCTTACTTGCGTCCTACTTGTGCCCTAGTTGGACCCTAGTTGCGCCCTAATTGCACCCTAGTTGCGCCCCATTTGCGTCCTAGTTGCGCCCTAGTTCTGCCCTAGTTGCGCCCTAGTTGCGCACTAGTTGCACCCTACTTGCGACCTACTTGCACCCTACTTGCGCCCTAGTTGCACCTCAGTTGGGCACTAGCTACGCCCTAGTTGTACCCTAGTTGCGCCCTAGTTGTGTCCTACTTGTGCCCTACTTTCGCCCTAGTTGTGCCCTAGTTGACCCGAAACTTGGCATTCATGTCACGTTTCATATTCCTGATTCAAATCCACCAACAGATTTCGTTTCCATTCACTCCTCAGGTAACTTACAGCATCACAATCTTTAATATGTTGATTGCAATTTTTCCCAGGTCCATAGCCTATCTTGTTTCGGTACCAGTCCCCAACCCTGGAAAAAAAAGGGTAGGTCACGACAGGCTCCCTGTCGCCACATGTGACAGATAAAGTATTGCCGCTTGTTTTCAGCACCTTTTGTCCACCGTTTTTCGTCCACCGTCACCGCGTCTACTGTCCACCATCGTCGTGTCCGTTGTCCAGCGTCTAGCGCGTCTGCTGTCTAGCGTCTAGCGCGTTTACTGTCGAGCGTCTAGTGCGTCTATTGTCTAGCGTCTAGCGCGGCTACTGTCCAAGGTCAGTAGTACAGCCTCTATCCTCCATCATCTACCGTCCATCCTCTTCCATCCATCCTCTGCCGTCAAGCGTCCACCATTCAGCGGTTGACAGAAGACAAGAAAAAAGGGAGGGGATGAAAGACCAGGTTTGCCGGCGAACCGTTTGCAGTTCGCAGGGCCTCATGAACAGCAAAAAAAGGGTTGTGATGTCCGTTACAGAAGAAAGCACGACAGAACAATTTGCTAAGTATTGGCGGGAGGGGGGGAGGGGGGGATGCGTCTGCCGACCTCGACACCAGGTCGAGATTGACACGTCGACCCTCGACCCAGCACGTAGGATCGAGAGTCGAGAGCAACATAGACTTGCGCCCTACATGCGTTGTACTTACGTCCTACTTGCGCCCTACTTGCATCCTACTTGCGCTCTAGTTGCGCCATAATTGCGCCCTAGTTGCACCCTATTTGCGTCCTACTTGCGCCATAGTTGCGCCCTACTTGCGCCCTATTTGTGCCCTACTTGTGTCCTAGTTGCGCCCTAGTTGTGCCTCAATTGGGCACTAGCTACGCCCTACGTGCACCCTAGTTGCACCCTGGTTGCGCCCTACTTCCGCCCTACTTGTGCCCTATCTGCGCCCTACTTGCACCCTACTTGCACCCTCCATGCACCCTAGTTGCACTGGACTTGCGTCCTAGTTACATCCGAGTTGCGCCTCAACTGGGCAGTAGCTACGCTCTAGTTGCACCCTAGTTGCACTGGACTTGCGTCCTAGTTACATCCGAGTTGCGCCTCAACTGGGCAGTAGCTACGCTCTAGTTGCACCCTAGTTGCATCCTTGTTGTGCCCCAGTTGCGCCCTAGTTGTGCCCTATTTGAGCCCTAATTGCACGCTAGTTGCGCCCTAGTTGTGCTCTTCTTGCACCCTAGTTGCGTCATATTTGCGCCCTAGTTGCACCCTACTTGCGTCCTACTTGCGCCCTACTTGCGCCCTGGTTGCGTCCTCGTTGCGCCCTACTTGCGCCCTATTTGCGCCCTACTTGCGCCCTACTTGCGCCCTTCTTGCGCCCTACTTGCGCCCTAGTTGTGCCCTAGATGTGCCTTCGTTACGCCCTACTTGCATCCTACTTGCACCCTATTGCTCCCTAGTTGCACCCTTCTTGCGTCCTAGTTGTGCCCTACTTGCGCCCTAGTTGCGCTCTAGTTGCGTCGTAGCTGGGCACTAGGTACACCCTAGTTGCGCCCTAGTTGCACCCAAGTTGTGCCTACTTGTGCCCTACTTGCGTCCTACTTGTGCCCTAGTTGCGCCCTACTTGCGCCCTAGTTCCGCCCAAGTTGCGTCCTGGTTGCGTCTCAGTTCGGCACTAGCTACGCCCTAGTTGCGCGCTAGTTGTGTCCTAGTTGCGCCCTAGTTACATCCTAGTTGCGCCCTACTTGCGCCCTACTTGCGCCCTAGTTGCGCCGTAGTTGCGCCCCACTTGTGCCCTACTTGCATCCTAGTTGTGACAGGGTGTTTATTTACAACAGGGTGTTGATTTGTGACAGGGTGTTGATTTACGGTAGAGTGTTAATTTGCGACAGAGTGTAGATTTTTGGTAGGGTGTTCATTTGCAACAAGGTGTTGATTTACGACAAGGTCTTGATTTGCGACAGGGTGTTGATTTGTGACAGGTGTAAATTTGCGATACGGTATTGATTTACGACAGGGTGTTGCTTTGCGACAGGGTGTTCATTTGCGAAAGGGTGTTCGTTTACGACAAGGTGTTCATTTGCGACAGGGTGTTCATTTGGAACAGACAGTTGATTTGTGATAGGGTGTTGATTTGCGACTGGGTGTTGATTTGTGACAGGGTGTTGATTTGCATCAAGGTGTTGATTTGCGACAGGGTGCTGATTTGCGACAAGGTGTTGACTTGCGACATGGTGTTGATTTGCGACAGGGTGTTCATTAGCGATAGGGTGTTGATTTGCCACATGATTTTTATTTGTGACAGGGTGTTAAATTGCGACAGGGTGTTGATTTGCGACAGGGTGTTGATTTGCGACATGGTGTTGATTTGCGATAGGGTGTTGATCTGCAACGGGGTGTTGATTTTCGACAGGGTGTTTATTTGCAACAAGGTGTTTATTTGCGATAGGGTGTTGATTTGCAATTGGGTGTTCATTTGCGACGTGTTGATTTGCAACAAGGTGTTCATATGCCACAGGGTGTTGATTTGCGACATATTGTTGATTTCCGATTGGGTGTTGATTTGCGATAGGGTGTTGATTTGCGATGGGGTGTTGATTTGCGATAGGGTGTTGATTTGCGACAGGGTGTTGATTTGCGACAAGGTGTTGATTTGCGATAGGGTGTTGATTTGCGACAGGGTGTTCATTTGCGACAGTGTGTTCATTTGCGACAAGGTGTTGATTTGTGACAGGGTGTTGATTTGCGACAGGGTGTTGATTTGCGACAGGGTGCTAATTTGTGATAGAGTGTTAATTTGCGACAGAGTGTTGATTTGCGATAGGGTGTTCATTTGCAACAAGGTGTTGATTTACGACAAGGTCGTGATTTGCGACAGGGTGTTGATTTGCGACAGGAGTAAATTTGCGACAGGGTATTGATTTGTGACAGGGTGTTGATTTACGACAGGGTATTCGTTTGCGACAAGGTGTTCATTTGGGACAGGGTGTTGATTTGGAACAGACAGTTGATTTGCGAGAGCGTGTTGAGTTGCGACTGGCTGTTGACTTGCGACAGGGTGTTGATTCGCAACAATGCGTTGATTTGCGACAGGGTGCTGATTTGCGACAAGGTGTTGACTTGCGACAGGGTGTTGATTTGCGACAGGGTGTTCATTATCGATAGGGTGTTGATCTGCGACAGGATTTTATTGCGACAGGTTGTTAAATTGCGACAGGGTGTTGATTTGCGACAGGGTGTTGATTTTTGACATGGTGTTGATTTTCGACAGGGTGCTTATTTGCGACAGGGTGTTGATTTGCGACAGGGTGTTGATTTACGACAGGGTGCTGATTTACGACAGGGTGTTGATTTGCGGCAGGATGTTGAGTTGTGACATGGTGTTGAGTTGCGACATGTTGTTGATTTGCGATAGGGTCTGCATTTGGGACGAGGTATTGATTCACGACAGGGTGTTGATTTGCAACAGAGTGTTGATTTGCGACAGGGTGTTGAATTGCGAAAGGGTGTCAAATTTTGACAGGGTGTTGATTTGGGACAAGGTGTTGATTTGCGAAAGGTATTGATTTGCGACAGGGTGTTGATTTGCGACAAGGTGTTGATTTGCAACAGGGTGTTGATTTGCAATAGGGTGTGGATTTGCGACAGGGTGTTGATTTGCAACAAGGTATTGATTTGTGACAGGGTGTTGATTTGCGAGGGTGTTGATTTGCGAGAGGCTGTTGATTTATGACAGGGTGTTGATTTGCGACAGGGTGTTGATTTGCGATAGGGTGTTGATTTGTGACAGGGTGCTGATTTGCAACAAGGTGTTAATTTACGACATGGCATTCATCTGCGACAAGGTGTTCATTTGCGACTAGGTGTTGATTTGCGTCAAGGTGTTGATTTGCGACAGGGTGTCAATTTGCGCCAGGGTGTTGAATTGCTCATGGTATTGATTTGCGGCATGGTGTTCATTTGCAACAAGGTGTTGATTTGTGACAGGGTGTTGATTCGCGGCAGGGTGTTGATTTGGAAGAGGGTGTTGAGTTGCGACACTGTGCTAATTTGCGACAGGGTGTTGATTTGTAATAGGGTGTTTATTTGCGACAGAGTGTTGATTTGCGACAGGGTGTTGGTTTGCGACAGGGTGTTGATTTGCGACGTGGTGGTGATTTACGACAGGGTGTTGATTTGCGACGGGGAGCTGATTTGCGACATGGTGTTGATTTGCAACAGGGTGTTGATTTATGACAGGGTGTTGATTTGTGACAGTGTGTTGATTTGCGAGAAGGTGTTGATTTGCGACTGGGTGTGGATTTGCGACAGGGTGTTGATTCGCGACAGGGTGTTGATTTGCAAGAGGGTGTTCATTTGTGACAGGGTGCTGATTTGCGACAGGGTGTTGATTTGTACTAGGGTGTTTATTTGCGACAGAGTGTTGATTTGTGACATGGTGTTGATTTGCGACAGGGTGTTGATTTGCGACAGGGTTCCCGAACCATTGTCTTGGTTCTTGGTTAGTTTGGTTGTTTGGTGTGCATAATAGCCACACCGTGCCACTACGTATTGAAATTTCTTGGTTCATTGACCCGGCTTTGGTTTCTGTGATCCGGCTTTGGTTTGTGTGATCCGGCTTTGGTTTCTATGACCCGGCTTTGGTTTTTGTGACCCGGCTTTGGTTTCTGTGACCCGGCTTTGGTTTCTATGACCCGGCTTTGGTTTCTGTGACCCGGCTTTGGTTTCGGTGACTTGGCTTTGGTTTCTGTTACCCGGTTTTGGTTTCTGTGACCCGACTTTGGTTTCTCTGACCCGGCTTTGGATTCTGTGACCCGGCTTTGGTTTCTGTGATCCGGCTTTCGTTTCTCTGACCTGGCTCTGGTTTCTGTGACTCCGCTTTGGTTTGTGTGACCTGGCTGTGCTTTCTGTGACCCGGCTTTTGTTTCTGTGACTCGGCTTTTGTTCCTGTGACCCGGCTTTGGTTTCAATGATCCTGCTTTGGTTGCTGTGACCCGGCTTTCGTCTCTGTGACCCGGCTTTGGTTTCAATGACCTGGCTTTGGTTTCTGCAACCCGGCTTTGGTTTCTGTGACCCGGCTTTGGTTACTGTGACCCAGCTTTGGTTATTGTGATCTAGCTTCGGTTTCTGTGATCCGGCTTTGGTTTCTGTGACCCGGCTTTGGTTTTTGTGGCCAGGCTTTGGTTTATGTGACCCGGCTTTGGGTTATGTGACCCGGCTCTGGTTTTTGTGATCCGTCTTTGGTTTATGTGACCGGGCTTTGGTTTATGTGACCCGGCTTTAGTTTCTGTGACCCGGCTCTGGTTTTTGTGACCGGGTTTTGGTTTCTGTGACCCGGCTTTGGTTTTTGTGGCCAAGCTTTGGTTTCTGTGACCCGGCCTTGGTTTCTATGACCCGGCTTTGGTTCCTGTGACCCGGCTTTTGTTTCTGTGACCCGGCTTTGATTTATATAACCCGGCTTTGGTTTTGTGACCTGGCTTTGGTTTCTGTGACCCGGCCTTGGTTTCTATGACCCGGCTTTGGTTCCTGTGACCCGGCTTTTGTTTCTGTGACCCGGCTTTGATTTATATAACCCGGCTTTGGTTTTGTGACCTGGCTTTGGTTTTAATGACCTGGTTTTGGTTTCTGGGACCCGGCTTTGGTTTCTCTGAGCCGGCTTTGGTTTCTGTCACATGGCCTTGGTTTCTGTGACCCCGCTTTGGTTTCTGTGACCTGGCTTTGGATTCTGTGACCCGGCTTTGGTTCTGTGACCTGGCTTTGGTTGCTTTGACCCGGCTTATGTTTCTGTGATCCGGCTTTGGATTCTGTGACCCGGCTTTGGTTTCTGTGACCCGGTTTTGGTTTCTATGACCGGGCTTTGGTTTCTGTGCTCCGGCTGTCGTTCGTTGACCCGGCTTTGGTTTCTGTGACCCGGCTTTGGTTTCTATGATCCGGCTTTGGTTTCTATGACCTGGCTTTGGCTTCTGTGACCCGGCTTTGGTTTATGTGACCCGGCTTTGGTTTCTGTGACCCAGCTTTTGTTTCTGTGATCCGGCTTTCGTTTCTCTTACCTGGCTTTGGTTTCTGTGACCCGGCTTTGGTTTATGTGACCCGGCTTTGGTTTCTGTGACCCAGCTTTTGTTTCTGTGATCCGGCTTTCGTTTCTCTTACCTGGCTTTGGTTCCTGTGACACGACTTTGGTTTCTGTGACCCGGCTTTGCTTTTTATGACCCGGCTTTGGTTTCAATGACCTGGCTTTGGTTTCTGTGACCCGGCTTTGGTTGATGTGACCCGGCTTTGATTCCTGTGACCCGGCTTTGGTTTTTGTGACCCGGCTTTGGTTTCTATGACCCGGCTTTGGTTACTGTGACCCAGCTTTGGTTACTGTGATCCAGCTTCGGTTTATGTGATTTGGCTTTGGTTTCTCTGACCTGGCTTTGGTTTTTGTAGCCAGGCTTTGGTTTCTGTGACCCGGCTTTGGTTTGTGTGACCCGTCTCTGGTTTCTGTGATCCGGCTTTGGTTTATGTTACCGGGCTTTGCTTTCTGTGACCCGGCTTTGGCTTTTGCGACCTGGCTTTGGTTTCTGTGACCCGGCTTTGTTTTCTGTGTCCCGGCTTTGGTGTCTGTGACCCGGCTTTGGTGTCTGTGACCCGGCTTTGGTTTCTGTGACTTGGCTTTGGTGTCTGTGACCCGGCTTTGGTTGCTGTGACCCTGCTTTGGTTCTTTTGATCCGGCTTTGGTTTATGTGACCCGACTGTGGTTTCTGTGACCCGGGTTTGGTTTCTGTGACCCGGCTTTGGTTTCTGTGACCTGGCGTTGGTTTCTATGACCCGGTTTTGGCTCTGTGACCCGGCTTTGGTTTCTGTAATCCATCTTTGGTTTTTGTGACCCAGCTTTGGTTTCTGTGACCCAGCTTTGGTTTATGTGACTCGTCTTTGGTTTATGTGACCCGGCTTTGGACCCTCTGTGACCCGGCTTTGCTTTTGTGACCCGGCTTTGGTTTATGTCATCCGGCTTTGGTTTCTATGACCCGGCTTTGGTTTCTGTAATCCGGTTTTGGTTTCTGTGACCCGGCTTTGGTTTTTGTGACCCGGCTTTGGTTTCTGTGAC